>PVIY010038575.1:0-23800 GCA_004026745.1 Myrmecophaga tridactyla | reverse complement strand
AGGGGCTGCTGGGAAAGTGTTCTGTGGACAGGGTCTGTGATGTCAAAGGATAAATATCAAAAAGTGTGTTTTGAAGGATTATATAGAGACAGAACTAGAAAAGTGAGTCTGTTATGATATCAGTGCAGAAGCACCAACTGAATAGTGGGGACCACTAAGGTAGAAGTGAGGAGTGCAAAGAACAAGCAAATGTGAGGTGGCTGGAGCAGTGTTATTCAAAATGTGTCCATGAACTCCTACCAGTGTATAAACTGGTTGTCTACAATTAAAAAAATATACAGAAATTTTTTTAAAAAAGCATTTTAAAACTTTAATAGCAATTTGACATTGTTGTAACATCCAAGTTCATGGTCAGTGGACTTTTACAAAAGTATCAGTTTGTGATGAATTGGAAACAAAGAAGCACTGGTCTAGGTGAATTCAGGAAACATTAACTGACATACACAGTTGATTCTCGTTATTCATTGTAGTTATGTTCTATAAAGGTGCCATGAACACTGAATTAGTAAATACTGAACCATTGCTCCTAGGGTACTAGGATACTACAGGGATAGGGTACTGCAAGCCTCTGGTTACATTTTCATCAATCAACCAATCATTAAAGTATCTTTAATGTATATTTTGTTTAAAGATGCTTTATTTGATATTTACTGTTGATCCATTAACATTGAGCTTACGGCCAACAGCATTATAACTCATGCTCAAACAAATTTATCTAACAGATATGTTTTCTCTGTAAGGCACAGCATAGCGGTCTTGTGTTTAGGAACACCAGACAGTATTTCGACACTTTATTTGGGGCCATTTACAACAGTGTAACCACCCAAACAAAAGTGCAAAAGTGAAAAAAGAATGGCACTAAATATGTGGCAAAAAGGACAAATTTATAGTATGAGAGCTGTCACAACACAGTATAGCATCACCTCGTTTGACCTTAGCTGGGAAAGTATGTGTCAGGTGACTCAAATTTTTCATTACTACACATAGCCACAAATGACCATGAAAGCAGTATGAGCATTGAGCTGGGGGTTATAAAAAAATTTTAGCAAGTAGCAAATTTGCAAATATAGAATCCATGAATAATGAAGATCGACCATATATCCAGATTTTTAACACCCACTTGCACAAGTAGTTTAAGTTTTTATCACAAGTCTTGGCTCATAGTAGGGGTTTAGAAATTCCTTAGAAATGAACTTAATAAGAAGGCCATTTTCCTCTTAGTTATCAGTCTAAGTCTGTCTGGGGCACGCTATCCTTCTATCCCACCAGCCCATCTGAAGTACTGCTCCCACTTTCTTTGTTACTCTCCCTCCAACATCTGGCTGCTGTATGTAAACTCAGCTCTGCAGAAGCTGGGGTTCCCCTCTTAGCCCACCTGGAGCCTAAGTGGTGTTTGGTAACGTTTAAACAACCCCCTGTAGGGTGGTTGAAAATCAATCTCTATTTATTTTGAATAAGAAGAAGAAAGAAAGAAAAAAAGATGCCACTGCCACCTTTCCTCCACTTGTTCATTAGGATTCTGGGTCACAGCAGTGTTGCCTGGCCACTCTAATTGGATCCGTGCACACACAGGTCTGCGCAGCTCCATTGAACGCTGACATTTCTAACTAACTGACCTTTTCAGGACCACTGGTACTCCCATAATGAGTGTGTAGTGGCATTGTATGGGCACAATACAGCAGACTTCACAGTGCCCAAAGAATGCAGGATTGAAAACTATTCAAAATTCCCAATCTTGAGTTAGCAAAATGAGAAAATTGGGTCCCAACATTCATCAGAGTGTTATTGTACTGGTATCGATTTCAATACCCTTTCATTTCTTTCAGGAAAAAAAAGTTGAATTATAGAGGTCTAAATTAACTTTTGTTCTGTTATTTTCCCCCTGTACCTATAAAAAGGTCAAATGCATTCATAAGGCTGAGATAGATTTGCTGGATATAAGCACTGAGCTAGCCATCAACCTTCAAGTAACCTTTAAGGAGACATGGGCTCTTCCATGAACAATAATTGATATACTCATTAAGGCTCTAAAATTCTCCAGGACTCACCTAAAGGAGAACAGTTATAAGGCCAGAGGCAAAAATATGTCATTTAGGACCATGAGATAATGGCTCAGGATATTTGTAATTATTGTGGTCCATTCAGTGTCACTGGAACAGGAAGGCGACTTCAAGGGGAAGCTAACAAGGCGGGGTTGGGGAGCGGTGATTTTCACCCTTCCCAGCAAGGCAACATAGACTGGGGCTCAAACAGAAGAGGGCTTGATTTCTTAGTGTTCTCTGGATCCAGAGCAGAAAATTAGACTCTTTTTCCTCTTTATAAATGCAGAAGGAGCATAATGGATTAATCAGGACCACTTTCTTCCATCTGAGAAAGAGGGTATAGAGCAAGAAGTAGCCACAAGGGGCAGCGCTTCTGTTGGGAGGATGGCAATAGTGGCTGGGCATGTGACCCTTCCTCTAGCGCTCCTCTAACAATTATATGTTTTTCAATTAATGGTCCAATTATAAAATCATGCCAATTTTAAACTGTGTGCTACAAACATTTATTGAGCACAACCTATGTGCCAGATTCTGTGCCTGGCATTGAGAGGACTACAAAAGATCATCTCATTTCAATTTAATTGTATTCAATTCAAGCCAGTAATGTATTAAACATTTAAATGTATTGAACATTTATTTTGTGTCGAGAACTAGATATAAAGAAACAAATAGGACATGTTTCTATTCCTGGGACATTTACAGTCCAGGCTCCCTGTACTCACTTTGAAAATGAGAAAAGGAATTAATATGAGGGTCTCCATCATGTAGAATACCTCACTGTGTAGACACTACATGTTTTGTCTAGATCCTAATTACCACGCTGTAACTGTAAATAGTATTATCCCATTTTGGAAAAGAAGAAGCTAAGGTTTAGATGGTTTTTGTGCTTTATTGAAGATCACCCAAGTAGTAAGTGGGGGAACACTGATTACAAAATTCAGGCTTTTTAGTCTCTTTCCTTTATGGGATGGACTTCTTTGACCTTGACACGTGCTCACACAGAAGTGGAGTCATTTCTGGTTAGAGAAAGTCTTTTCACTGCTTAACTCACATGTGCAAAGACATAACTACATCTTATGATTAGAAAACCTTGGCACCATAATTGATATGCTCATTAAGCCTGGGTAATTCTTTAGGACTCCTCAAAAGAAAATGGTTGTAGAGTATATTTTCTAGTTGAGGAGTAAAAAAAAACACATGGCACATTGACTGCTAATCCCCTAGCCCCTATACCCATGACATCACTAAACCATTATGAAATATTTTCCAGCTTAGTCTGGATTCAGTTTCAAATCTCTCTATATACAATACTCTAGCCAGTCACTATTCAAACACTTCTGGCATGTAAAATAAAACCTACACCATCCCTGAACTAGTCTAACTGCCTCATTTTGCACATGTAGAAGCTAGGCCCAAACAGGAGAAAGGACTTTTCTAAGATCATGAAGTGAATGAATGGCAATAAAAGGAATTATGGGCCCAGGCATTTACAACAGGAATATCTAATACTCAAAGCCTGAGGCAGAAGGGCAAGGTCAGTAGGGAGGTGGACAGGTCTTTGCTTCCTTTGATCTATACCTGTTATTTGTGACCTGTCACCCACCATTCATTTGGCTTACAAATTTACTGACTACTTACTATGTACCAGCACTGTAGAGATTCACAATAATCCAGGTATAGCAGATCCTTTTCTTTTAAATTTCAAGTGGTTATTTTCTTCTACTTACTGGTGAGGAGCAATCAAGGCATTTAGGCTAAATAATGTATTTTGGGTTTGGATCCTCTAATATCTCCCAGACTGTGGCTCTCACACTATTATAGCAAAAGGAATTCAACCTCTTAAACCAATACTGTCAAGTAATGGGACAGATTAAGCCTATAACACCTGTGACCTCCTCCTCCATCGGCTTGTACCAAACCAAGTACCAGAGGCCGTGCTGTAAAAACAGTGATAACAATAATAGCCAACACTTATTATGTGCCTGTGTGGTAGTTAGGTTCAGGTGTCAACCTGGCCAGGTAAAGGTGCCTAGTTCTATTGCTGTGGACATGAGCCAATGGCATGTGAACCTTATCTGTTGCTGATTACATCTGCAGTTGGCTAGGAGGCATGCCTGCTGCAAGAAATGATGTTTGATTTAATTGGCTGGAAGCTTTAGTGAGAGAGCTGAACTTAGCACAGCCCAAGCAGTTCAGCATACCTCATCTCAGCACTCCCAGCTCAGCCCAGGCCTTTACAGATGCAGAAAAGAATCACCCCAGGGAAAGTTGTTGGAACCCAGAGGCCTGGAAAGAAGGCCAGCAGAGATCACCCTGTGCCTTCCTGTGTAAGAAAGAAACTCAGTTGAAAGTTAGCTGCCTTTCCTCTGAAGAATTATACATTTTTAACTAAATAAATCCCCTTTTATTAAAAGCCAATCCATCTCTGGTGTGTTGCAGTCTGGCAGCTAGCAAAGTAAAACAGCCTGCTTCAGACCAAATACTTTTGATATATTAATTCGCATCATCTTCACAAAAACCCTTTTGAGTAGATACCATAATAATAACCATTTAGCAGATGAATAAACTGAGGCGCAAGCTAGGCAAGTGACTTACCCAAGGTTTCATGGCTAGTAAATAACAAAGGTGGGATGTGAACTTGGACAATTTGGCTCCAGATACTACTCTTAACTGTTATATTCTAATGTTGATCATGTAGAGGCTGTGCTGAAGAATCAGAAAAACCTCAAAAGGTTCTTGTAGGAGGAATGAAGGGTGGAATGCCAGTGGATTTGGCTAGTCCTGTATCACATGAGGTTGGGGTGGGAGTGGCAGATTACATACTTAGGCTTGTACAACGAAGGTAATCAATCCCCCTTCCCGCCAGACTCCTTTATTTCCTCTTCTCTTCCAGTAGTCCAGCACCCATACTGGTAACAACATCTCTCCATCTGATAACAACCCATCATTCTTTCAGAACAAAGCCACTGCTCCCCATTGGAAGTGGATTCATGCCACATTTTAGGTCCAGTCCCTTAGGCCTCATTTCCCTGGCCCCTGATGTTCATGTTTGCTCAGCCCTCCCAGGCTCTTGAGACAGGCTACACTGTATGTCAGTGAGTGAGGTAAATGTAAGTCACCTTATTTTAGTTAGATCTGTGGAAGTTATGAGGTAGGTACCCCTCACAGTGACAAGCACTTAATTTCCTCTGAGATGACATAGCCAAATCCCCTATCTAAAAAAAACTATTTCTTTTATCAGTATATTTTGGCCTTGTCATTTAAAACAATCAATCACCCTCTCCTTTTATTCTGAGAAATATTAAGCTCCTTCTTCCTTTTAGGAACTGACCCTAAAAAAGAAAAAAACCACTAGCTATCAAAGATTACATTATTACTACACAAGAAAAGCCCCATGCATTAACTCTGTGATATTGTTTGTTTAGGATATTATTTGTTTAATCCAAGTCTCTCTTTTATAGGGGCACAGATGGAGAGAGATACTGTGGGGGGTGGGGGTGTGTGTGCCAATTTATCCTATCCCACAGAGAAGAAATGGACATGTCCCTGCCTCAAGAAGATGAAAACCCATATGAGGTGCAAATGAGTAGATGTGCATAGTGTGATAAGTGTAATAATTTACTTAAATATAAGGTTCAGTGGGGTCAAAGAGACAAGGAATCAACTCTTATTGAAGGCAGGCAGAGAAAATTTCACAGGGCAGGAAATACAGTTAGTCTTTAAGAATGAACATGAATCCATGACACAGGTAGAAGCGGGGGTAGAAGGAATATTGGGAGGGTATTCTAAGAGAAGCAGACAGTATGTGCAAAGGTATAGGGATATATTGAAAATGGCTGGAGTTATAGGGTATCTTTGTGTTCTTTTCTGACATTGGGTGTATGATTTTGCACATGAGAGCTCAGTACATGAGTTTCAAGAAGAGAGTGATCACTGGTGTCAAATGAGATAAAATGTTAAGTGTCCATGATTTTTACCACAAAGAAGTTATTGCGGAATGGAGGCAGCTAGAGTACCAGATTACATTGTGATGAGACATCATAGAAAGTAAAGAAGGAGGGATTGCAAGTGTAGACTATACTTCTCTAAAGCTTGGAAGTAAGAGAAAGGAAAGAGGAAATGTAGGCTTGAGGGATGGCTTTCATTGTGTTCTTTTTAAAGTTGAGAGAGATTTTAGCATGTTGATCAACTGTGGAAGGACTTGGAGTCAGTGAAGGAAAGGTTGAAGATCTTGTAGTGAAAGGACATAAAGTTAGCCCAAGATCCCTGGGAGCTTGGAGAAGGGGAGAGCCAGAATATAGGATTCACCTTAGAGGGTGGAAAATCTGACAAAGTCTAGCATGACTGGTGTGTAGGGAAGAAGACAGAGAATAGTGAACTCTGCTGCTTAGGGATAATACTAGCTTTCTTTCAGGACGCTTGTGAGGACTGAATGTGCTAACATTGCAAGATGTGCATGGCTTATGATTGGTATTCAATAAATGCTACCCAAGAATGGGGATCAGGAAGAAGCAGAAGGGAATTCTGAGTAATAATTTGGCCCAATTGTGCCTGCCCATTCTGATGGGAAGGAGAATTGTTCAGTGTAGTACAGCGGCTGCTCTGCTGTTAACTTGCTAGGATTCAGGGCAAACCATTTCAGTTCCAGGTTTTTCAATTTATAAAATGAGAAGTTTATTCAAGATCATCTCACAGGGCCTTGCAGACTGGAACATCCTATGGCTCTGTACTTCTTTGAAATTCAGAATTTGAAATTTTCAGCTTCCACTTTGTTTATGTGTCCCCCCCTTCCCTCTACTAGCTCTGGCAGAAAATGATCCCACTATGTCTTCTCTCTCTTATGTTCACAAATCAGATTTGTGACTGTTCAGAGCTTTCTTTAGAGGGTCAATAATCCTTGGGAAGACTTTAACACCCACAAGAGAACTGGGCCAGTTGTAATAGTAAGAAACCTGAAGGGAAAATCCTGATCAATGTTAATTCTGTTAGTTTCATTTCCTTTTTCATTCTGATTTTAGTTTTTGAAATTACTGCACCAAGGGCAATGACTCCATAAAATGCATCCATTCAGCCTCCCCCAGAAAGAACTGCAGCCATTGCAAATGATGCGATTGCAGAAAGGACGGATGGCAGAGTAAAGGGAGTGTAGGCTGGTGGGGAAAGGATTCAAGCTAGGAAATTGAAACCTTGAATGCAGAAAAAGATGTAAATGTTGTTTCCCAGATTTTATAGCTCCCAGATGCCTTCTCTAATTGCATAGCTAACCCCGAGTTTATTAAGTTATTTTCCAGAGTCAAACTCATTTGTATACATGTCAGAATGTAAACTGAATTTAAAAAGTAAGTCCCTTGGATTAGAATTCAGGAATGATAAACAAACTCATTTAGAATGTAAGATTTGCATGTCATTTGCATGTGCCCAAATGCAATTACATGTGCTCTGTAAATATGCATTTCACATTTATTTGTCATGATAGAACAGTATGGAGGAAATTAATTGCCACAGATTTTTTTTATATATATTTAAAGAAAAAATGATGAGACTTAAAATAGACTCTGCTAGTGCATGATTCAATATGCAGAAACTGGCAAGAAGAGATAAGGATCTATCGAAAACTATAAATTCCCACTGCAACATCTGTAGTAGTTCAAATTGCATGGTTTATGGAGGCCCCTTTTGCCTTCTCCATGGGTAATACCATAGCGTTCTGTAGATTTATTGCTGGCTCCATACAAGGACAGTTTTACTAGCAAAGCTTTAATAAAGGTGGGGGTGGGTACTGTTTCCTCTTTGACAGTTTAGGATTGAATTGAAATGAAATAGCTGCTCTATCTTAGAAACTTCTAGACAAGCCAGGTTCCCATGTACTTCTACATGTCTACAACTTGCTTGCTTTCTCTCCCATTTTTTAGTAAGAGGCAGCTTAGATAATTAAGATATTACCCCTATATTAAAAAGGCACCTTAGATAATTGAAAGGACTCAAGTCCTAGTATTAATGCCAACATGGGAAAGCTTTTTATTTTATTTTGTGTTTCAATTTAATATATAGTTAAATAGACTTTTCTGTGTCTGTACAGATCCATAGATTTTAACACAAGTTTATATGTGTATAACTACACCCCATCTCTGTCCCCATCCCCACACCAGGGTACGGAACAGCTCCATTACCCAAAGAACTTACTCCCTTGTGTTATCATTTTGTAGTCAAACTCTTCCCCGCCCCCCAGCAAAACTTAGCAAACACTGATCTGTTATCCACTGTTAATTTTATCTTCTCAAAATTATCATAAAAATGAAATCATACAATATGTAACCTTTTAAAACTGGTTTCTTTCACTCAGCTTAAAGCCTTTCAGATTCATCCAAGTTGCTATATGTATCAATTGTTCATTCCTCTTAATTGATAAGTAGTAAAAATCAATTATATGGATGGACCACAGTTTGTTTATCTATTTGCCACTGAAGGACATTCAGGTTGTTTCCAGTTTAGACAACTATGAATTGGGAAGCTATGGGCATTTGTATACAGGTTTTTTGTGTGGACGTACTTTTTATTTTTCTAGAGTTAGTATCTGAGTCAGATGAGTAACTGTATATCTAAACTTTTGAAGAACTGCCAAACTATTTTCTGAAGCAAATGTATCCATTTGCATTCCTACCAGCAATATATGAGAGTTCCAGCTGCTGTGCATCCTTGCTTGCACTTTGTATTGTCAGTATTTTTTTTTTATTTTAGCCATTCTAATAAGTCTTTAGTGATATCTCACCATGGTTGTAGTTTGCATTTCCCTGATGGCTAAAATAGCCTCTTACTTTGTTTAACAGTTGTAACTCTTGCATCCCACAGTCCATGCTCCAAACAGCAGCCAAAATGATCTATTTTGAGCTAAATTCAGATCATATCATCCTCTTAATTAAAACTCCTTGGTAGCTTCCCATCAGTCAAAATAAAATCCAAACTCCTTACCATGGGCCACAAGGGTCTTCCAGTTTGTATTCTTGTATTTTTCCCATCTCCTCTCATGCCATTCTTTCTCTCTTTCCCTCTCATTCTGTATCTCAACCAAATGGTCTCCATTTTGTTCTTCAAACAAGTAAAGCCCTTTCCTACCACTAACCTTTGTAGTTACTGCTTATTTTGTTTTAAATGCCACCTTGCCATGAGTGCTTTTCAAACTATTCTGTTGAAAACTGCCTTTCCCATTTACTTGCTCACTCATCATCCTATAAGTTTTCCTTTATAGAACTTACAACAAACAATATTTATTATTTTATTCATTATCTTTTAACACACTTGAGAGCAGATACCTTGCCTATTACGTTCATTCTAGCCTCTAGAGTCTGACACATAGGGGGTTGATAAATATTTGTTGAATAAATGAATATCTAAAGTCATTTTAAGTGCTGAGATTTCTTTCTTTCTCTCCTGGGATCATCTCACTCATCTCTATGAACTGGCATGAAAATCCTTATCCTGCCTCCTTCACAAGGTTTTTGAGTCCAGTGAGATGAGCCATGTTAGGACACTAAATGAACTTTAAAAATCATTGAGTATTATAATCATTATCATCATCCAAAACATTTCCCCATCTGACACTGATTTTTTTGTTATTGATTTTTTAATTTTGATCTCTAGAGAAAACTTTCAATGAGGGATCCTTTTCTTTTTTTATGCAGTAGACAACTGGTGATATCTGGTTGATAGCCCTGAATTAAGGTTTCACAACTGTTTAATTTCCAACTACAGACATGGGTATTATTTCAGCTAGTATGATTTTGGGAAGGATAGTTTTGAGAATTTGGGGAGAGAGAGAAGAAAAGGAATAGGATCACAAAATTTATGAACTACAGAATATCAGTACTAGAAGATCTAAAAATTACCTACTGCTATGGTTTGCATATTCCTACTATTTGGGGGGGCGGGGCAGGGGCTTCCTAGAAGGTGAAGGGGATGCTGAGGTGCCAGGAAGGGATTTGTACAAGATTATACAGAAATCTCTAATAAAACCAGGACACATTCTGTGTTGCTTGTCCTCTCCCACCTGCTCTTTTGTGTTTTTCTTAAAAATTTCCTAAATCTATCTATTCTTTCCATCCATCTCCCCTGCCACTACAAGATCCAAGATGCCATTGTCTTTCATCTTAACTACTGCAAAAGTCTCCTAACTTCTGTCCCTGTACTCACTTTTTAAGTAGTATGGATGATCATTTCTGTACCCCACATTTCCTGTCCCCACTAACATACTTTTCATTGGCTTTCCATTGCTTTCAGAATAATCTCTCCAGCCTTGTCTGATACCCATCCCCTTCCTCAGCATTCTCTCCATGTTGGCATCTCCCAATTCCTAGGACCTTCATGCTCCCTCTAATCACAAGACCTCTGGACATATTATTCCCTCTCCTGGATCAGTGTTGACCCCCAAATTTCTTTATTGGAGGAACTTAAGTGAAGAAAGTTTTAGGGGCTTGAAACTGCATTTGTTATGAAAGGCCAATTCTTTTTACTTAGATTGTTGATAAGATTGTGGACCCATTTATTACCTTCTTGGTGCTACTACTTTCCTGTAATGTTCTTGGTACCCACTTCACCTTGGTACCACTTACTGTACTTCAGATATCAGCTCCAGCTTGCATACTTATCTCAATCAGATCACTCATAGAATCCTGTTCTTTCTTTCATAGCACTTAACTCAGAGTGTGATTATACCCATATTTGTGTGATTGTTTGAGTAGCATCTATTTCTCCCAGTACCCTGTAGGTTCCATGAGGGAAAAGCTCATGTTTGTTTTTGCTCATCATTGGATCCCAGCTCTAGTATTAGCTCAGTTACTTAAAAGGTGCTTAATCTGTTGAATAAATGGAGAAATCTCAGAATTGTGCCTATGATGGGGGTTCTAAAAGGCATTTGGGCAGGGCAGATTAGCTTCCTAATGCCAAACTTCACAGGGTGGAGTCAAACCCATAAGTCCCCTAATAACTTAGAATCTTGCTTATGGGACCACGTTTCTAAGAAACTCTTTTTAAATTCAAAGCATTTGAGTTTTTAACACATTCATGATTTGTTACTCACAGTGGAACCTCACACAGAGTCCTTGAAAGGCAGCCATTTTTCATGAAGATAAAACATTTGTCTGAAAAGCTGGTGGACAAGGCCCGCCACTAGCAGCATCCTGGTGCTGAAGAAAGGTTAGTAACTCTGGACAATGGATATGCAGCAGCTCTCTCCAAGGGAGGAATTGGGGGCTTCATGAAAGTACTGTTCAAGGATGATAAGATTCAACAGTATTTTATTCTCAGCCCAAACTTCTTTTGGAAGTGAGAAGTTGCCTAAGTCTCTTTCTTCTTATTTGCAATAATTTGAGATCTACTTTGTGTCAAGTCATGAACTAGCCACAAGAAAGTCAGGAATACTAAGCCCTGAACCAAGGTATTCAGAATCAGTAGGGGAAACTTAGTAGCAACAATATGAGGATAAAGTGATTGGTGCCATTAGAACAGAACAAGCTTGGTGACCTGAGATCGAAAAGCAATGTTCTTATCTGATGGGGTCTGGGCTATGCAGAATCCACACTCCAGACCCTTCTGATTGCTAAAGCATCAAGATGTTTACTTGTATCACTATGGGTCTGTGAGTGCCTTCTAAAAACAGCAACCTTCTCCTCATGTAACAGCTAATGAGCTGATATAGATCCAGAAGAGGAAAACCCAGCAGCTTCCAGTGCTCCCTTTAAGCATCCTTGGTTCTCTCCCCTAAAACCCATCACACCAAGGGCTCTGGAGAGCAAGAACATTAGTACTAGGCACTTCTTAGTCCTATTGCTCCCCTTCTACTTTGTGCCTGTAGGTTATGCCTTAACTTCTCTGACCCATTATTCTTCATTTATAAAATGAAGATAATAATGTCTACCCTTAGGATTTTTCTGAGGATCAACTGGGATAATGATTCAGTGACCTACCTAACACATTGCCTTGCCTGCATGTTGTAGACACTTAACAAAGGTGAATCTTTCTCATATCTCCCCATCTGTCCCCACACTGCATCCCTGTGCTGCCCAATCTGATTATCAAAATAAGGACTACCTCCAGATTATAGAGTAATCCTCACTCAACAAAAAGAAGCTGTGTTTCATAACGGGGGCTTAATCTTTCAATGAATTTTTATGTGTACCTACTATGTGAAAGATAATAGATTTGAATGTCAATTAGGCCATGCAAAAATACTAAATGCTATAATGGCAGTGGAAGGAGTATAAAAAGTATAAAGAGAGCCCAGAACAATCCTCCCTGGGGAGTAAGGAAAAACTTCAGAAAGGAAATAATATTTGAGCTTGGCTTTGACAGATGAGTAGGATTAATTTACATCTAACTTACATCTGTGTAGCACTTGGGATTTTGCAAAATGTTTTGGTGACAGGAGGCTCTCTCAGACATCATTCAGCCTTCTTCCAGGTGCCAGTGGAAGGGAGGGGCCCTTGGAAGGTAAGAGGATGGAGGAGAGGGACCTTGATACTTTGCTCTGCACCAACCCAGGAAACTGAAGAACTGAAGTGATTTACCTAAGTTCACTCAAAGAAAACTAGCTATAAACTACACTTCTGCTCTGTACTACTCTTCCCAGAAGTATATATGGTTCACTCCCTCATGTCATTAAGATCTCTATTCCAGAGAGACTTTTGCTGAGCCCCAAACCAAAAAATCAATTCCTTTGACAATATATTCCCTTACTCTACTGTTTTATTTTGCAAGCTGCTGGAATGTGATATACCAGAACTGGAATAGTTCCCTTTTTTAAAAAGGGAATTTACTAAGTTACACATTTATAGTTCTAAGCCTATAAAAATGTCCAAACTAAGGTGTCCAAGGAAAAATAACTTAATTCAAGGAAGGTTGATGGGTCAGGAACTCCTCTGTCAGAGGAGTAGTCATGCGGCTCGCATCTGCTTGTCCCTTGCTGCTGGGCTCTGTGCTTTCAGCTTTTGCTGCTGTGGGGGTTCCTCACTTTGTTTCTCTGGGGCTGGCTTTCATCTCTTGGCTTCCCCTGGCTGTCTCCAGGTTCTGGCTTGCTTAACATCTCATGGTGACATCTGCTGGCCTCCAAGCATCTCCAAACATCCATGTCTCTGTTCTCCAAGTGTGGGCTTCTGTGTCAGCTCTGCTCTGAAGTTTCTGTCAGCTCTGTTGTTTCTCACCAAAATGTTTCCTCTTTTAAAGGATGCAGTAAAGTAATCAAGATGTGGAATGGGTGGAGTCACATCTCCATCTAATCAAAGATCAAACCCACAATTGGGTGTGTCACATCTCTATGAAGATCATCTAATCAAAAGTTTCCAACCTACAGTATTGAATTAGGATTAAAAGAAACGGCTGCTCCCACAAGATTGGATCAGGATTAAAACATGGATTTTCTGGGGTACATAATACTTTCAAACTAGCTTACCTACTCTGCTTCATCTTACTTCATAGCTCTTATCACTCCCTGACATTGTGTATCCGTTTTTTGTTTGTCTTCCCCTACAGGATTATAAATTTCATGAAGGCAGGGACTTTGTCTTATTCAAGGAGAATACCTAGAACAATGCTTGACACATAGTAAGCCCTCAAAAAATATCTGTTGGATTAATGAAAGAATGCTTTGAATATCCCTTTTCACTCATCTTTACACAATTTTAAAGTGATTTTTTTAAGATAAATTCCCAAAAGTAAAATGACTAGATGCCCAAAGTTATTCACTGATTAACTCAGTGACTGGCACACAACAGATGTTTGATTAATACCTGCTAAATGATGAAACTAGTTATTTTTTCTTGAACTGCACCAACTTAAATGACTCCAGATTTAAATTATACCAATATTTAATTGAGCAGATAAACCATTTGTTCATTCATTTATTTACTTATCAAACATAAGCTGCAAGATGGATACAAAATCCAGGAGGAAATAGTCCCTGAACTTCCAGAAGCCCTCACTATGATGGGGAAAGACAGACAGGTTGATCAACAATTGGGAACTAAGGGAATGGCTCCTTTTCTCTCACAGTGAGCCCAACTGCCTGGGTTTATTTCTGGCCTGGCCTGTGCCCCTTATAGTATGTGTAACCTTGGCAATTTTCATGGCCTCTATGGACTTTTGTCCTCATCTATAAAAGAGAGAATTGTAACACCTATTTCATCAGACCATGGAGAAGAATAATGTATTAATGCAGTAAAAACACTTACCATACTGCCTGGCATGTTGCAAGAGTTCTGTAAATGTTAGTTAATGTTATTACTATTCCTGTTTTACAAAAATGACTGTCTTCAGAATGTTCAACTGTTTGTCTAAGGTGAGTAGTAGAGATGGGATTTGAGCCCAGCTCTCCTAACCCCACACTCACGCATTCCCCATATTGTCAATCTGCCTATATCATTCAGATTTCTTTTCCTATAGATATGACCCTCTCCTGGACTTGGGATTTGGAACCAAGCCTTGGGTAGGCCAAGCAACCTGGGCTTTTGGGTCTCCTAGTGCCAACCAACCCTTACCTCCTCCTCTCGCCCTTCACACTATGCTGACAAACCCCAAACAGCAAACCCACAAGTTAATAATTTTAGGGGAAAAGTGTCTTTTGATAATTAAGCCAGTGGAATTTAGAAATCAACAGAACAGTACATTTTCCCAGCAGAGCCAAGAAATTAATTAGGAGCAATTTGCTGTCAGAAACAATTTCCATAATTTTAGGTTAAAAAAAAGCAGAAAATCATTTTTGTGGGTGTTTATTTTCTTTGCCTGTTTTCTATTCTGAACTGATTTAACTCCTGGAAAGACAAATCCTTCCAAATACCTCATTTTCTGTTCCTCAGACTCTTCCCCTGAGAGATATTCCTGCCTCTCTCTGGTGATATTCAAGGGTGAGGAGGACTGAATGAGATAGAAGCCTTTTTGGTCCTCTCACCCATCCCATATTGCACAACTTGTCTTTTTCCATGGGGTGAACACGAAATGTGCACATTCCTCTCTCAAGAGTGGAAAAAAAGATTGTGATGCTCATGGAAAGGAGTTTGAGAGCATAGGAACAGAGATCATGGTACAGCAAGTGAAGTCCCAGTGGGCCACCAGGCAGACAAACCTGTTCTATAGAGGCACTACAGCATAGTGACAAATGCAAAGACTCTGAACTCTGAAGCCAAACTGCCTAGGATCACATTTTAACCCTACCGCTTACAAATTACCTGATCTTAGACAAGTTCTTAAATTTCTGTGTGACTCAGTTTCCCTCTAAAGTAGTTATGAGATCTCACTGAACACATATGCCAAGCAGAAAGATCATAATGCCTGCCATATATCAAGTGTTCATGACTGTTTCCCATGATGATGATGATTTTGGGTGTCCCAAAAAGATCCCAAAAAGAAAGGTCTGAGCTGTCACCAGGTCTACCTTGGACTTGAACATTCTGGTTCCAAACTCACAATTGCCAACGCTACAGAGTTTTTCTGTCCCAACAGCCATTTTGGTAGGCATCATAATAAAAAGCAGTGTTTGTGAGGCATCACAAAAAATGTTAATAACAACAGTGAAAATGCTAAGGTTTGCAAATGATTTACTCTCAGGTAGAGCACATTTAAAGTTACCTTTATAATAATGTCAAGAATCACTCAAAAAGAAGAGAATGGAATTAAAACCAGAGTTTGGAAATGAATTATAATTGGTAGCCTAGAAATACCTATGGCTCAACTTCTTGTGAGCAATCATTACTATTGCAGTTAATAGTTCTAGTAATTATGAGTTATTATCATGCATTTTTCCATGAATTTTCTTTTTTTACTTTGTCTAAATCTGAGTGTATCAGTCAGTGTACAATCAGGATAAAGAAAGTACTCAAATATATAGAACAAAGAGGATTCAATGCAGGGAACTGGTACCATTTGGGAAGCTAAACAGAGAATGGTGAATGAACCCAGAGATTAACAACCAGAAGATACTGCTACCCCTAGACCTAAAGATCAAAGGAAGGACAGGTGTTTCTGGATCCTAGGAGCTAGGGTAACCTGACAAAATCTTGAACCATAGCAACTTGTCCAGCAGGAGCTGGAGCCATGGAGGAAACTAAGCCATGTCAGAGACCCCTCCTTGGGAGAGGAAGGTGGGATACCCTGGTTTCCCTCTTCCACCAGTCTCCTATCTCCAGCCAATATCACCCATTGTCTAAAGCCATCTGAAAGTTGTTTGACCCTGGGAGTCTAGGAAATGCAGCCTGCAGGAATAAACCCTCTGCTATATAGTACAGAGCAGAGAAAATGCAAGGAATCGGCTGAACAGTAATAGGTCCAAAACCAGGAAAGCATTCCATACCAGTGGCCATAATTCACAAAGGATATCATTAAGAGAAAAAAGAGAGAGTTAAGAGGCCGGGGCATAAGGAAAAGGGCATGTACTTAGGCATCAGACAGCCATCCTGGGTTTGAAGCCCAGTTTCAGCACTTATTAGCAATAAGACCTCCCTGTTGGCCCCCAGCCTCTTTACACCTTTGTGGGCCCATTTATAAATGGGGATACCAACTGCATGAGGTCTGTTTCATACTCTACGATCTTAGTTTCCCAGCTGCTAAGACAAATGCCACACAATGGGTGAGTTAAACAACAAGAATTTATTGGCTTTTTGCTTCCTCCCAGGGTAGATAACTTCTGGCTGACTGGCAATCCTTGGGGCTCCTTGGCTTTTCCCTATTACATGGTATTTCCTTTCCTTTCTATTCTGTATTCCGTGACTTCCAAATTTTTGCTTCCCTGTGGCTTTTCTCCGTGATCTTCTCTATAAGGCCTTCAGTAACAAAATTAAGACCCATCCTAATTTAGTTGACCACACCGTAACTAAAAATAACATCTTCAAAGGATTCTATTTACAATGGGTTCAGATCCAAGAATGGATCAAATGTAAGAACATGTTTTCTTTCTGGGGTACACAATTCAACCTACCACACCCACTTTATGGAAAGTTGCCCAGCTGTCATGATTCTGTGCAGCTAATACTGTCTAATACTGTCTGAGAGTGCTTATCCAGCAAGGAACCAGGCAGAACAGCATTCCTCTTCACAATGGTTACTCAAGAAATGTTTGTTACCTTGAATTGAAGTTGATAACTGCCTGATGCAACTATCAAGAGGCAGGATATAGAGCCAGACAATCTAAGAGCTAAGGAGTTGAGAGCAGAGTGGAGGGTGACAGACAGTATGAAAAAATAAGACCAGAGCTTTCAGTCCAATGGGGTTTCAGGAGCTTTCAGCAGCATGGTGCAGGAGATGTTGGTTGTGTTTAAAGGTCCATGGCCTGGGAGGCTGGGTAGAGCTAAGATTATAAAAGCCAGTATACACAAAGTGCTTGGCTTGCTTTTTGATGCTCAATAAAAAATTAATTTTCTTCTTACCTCTTAAATTTGCTTCAACAGATATTTATTAAGCACTTCAGTTATATCAAGAACTTTGCTAAACACTATGGATGCAGATAAAATCTAATAAAGAAAAATTACATAAAAATAGTAAACTAAACTTCACCCACAATAGCTTTACTACCAAATAAAAGTGCAGTAATATCCTGTGGAGACAATAAATGAAAAGAGATTAATTCTGCCTGAAGAAATCAAGGCAGGTTTCAGAGCAAAGGTAAGCTTTGACCTAGGCCTTGAAGAACAAGCAAGACCTTGATTGATAGATCTTCTACCCCTGGGAACAGCACTTAGAAAGGCCTGGAGATGAAAGAGTATAGAACATATTTGGGCAAATAATTGCCCACTGGCAAGTATTCCAGTGAGGCTAGAGTTAGGGGAATGGGGATGAGAGGAGAAAGGTGAAATGTTAGAGTAGAAGGTGAGGGTAAGAAAGACACTGGGATTGAGTCCTTGAGGGCCTCCTATTAACTGGAAAAACTCACTGTGGTGTCTTTTAGGGTTCAGAAGGTTGAGTTCAAACAGGCAATGTGTTGGCAGCAAGTCATGAAAACATGTAATTCAAAGGAACAATACAAAGCTTGAGTTGTAAATTGTTCTTCTTCTGCCTAGGTCTTTATTTATCCCACAAGCTAGGGAGATTTATAACTTCTAAGTTTTCAGTCTCCTCTGGCTTAATGTCTTCTTTCTTAGGCTATGACACTATTTCTGGAGATTTCTTAACCAGTTCATCTGATCTTTAGACTCTGAAGTCTCACTGAATAAAGCGTATGTCTCCTACCACAAACCTGCTTTGGGTTGGATTTTGGGTGCAAGGAGTTAGAATAATAGACTAAGATTGGAGCCCAGATCTATGATTTGCTAATATGGGCTTGTGCTCTCACCTCAAATACCAGCTTCAGTACTTCATAGTGATGGTACATGGCTTTTACAGTGTTATGCAACTCAGCAAACTCTTTCACACACTTTATCTTGATTTTTTTTCTTTTTTTATTTTATCTTGTTTTGAGAAGAGAAATGCAATTTTCATCAGCCCCATTTTACAGAATAAGAGATTATGGCATATGATAATAGCCAAGGCTGGCCTGTAATCCTGGTGTTCTGAAGGAATCGAAAAAGGGTTCAAATGTACAGAGAGTGGTTGTCCAAGGAATGTCAGAAGAGAGGAGCTAATTTCCTGGGCTTTGGGAGGAAGTTGTTCCTTGAAGTCCAAAGCTTGAATGTAGTAAAGAGGTCTGTCATAAAAGAGAGTTTTTGTCAAGTTGAATTGTGGGCAATTGTTGGAGAAGGAAGAAAGGTTCTGAGACCCAGAACAGAGGTCCTGAATGGAGTTGAGGGCAAGCCACAGAGTCCAGAGGCAAGAAGGAAGCTCCTCTAGTCTCTCCAACTCCGAGCCTTCCTGCACTGGGATTCCTGCTTGAGCACCTCCAGCATCTCTCCTTTACCCATGAGACCTGTCTGTGCATTCCATGGGTTATATAGTCTAAAGACTTTTCCATATTTATTTCTTGGACACACTGAGCTTTTCACTGGCACATACATAGATGCCACATCTATTCACTTTGCCACATCTATGCCTTTGCTTGTGCCATTTCGTCTGCCAAAATGTTCTTTCCGCTTGGTTCCTGCTTGTTCCCTTTTTTATGCAATTATTCATTTTATGCAATTATTCAATAAGTCAAAAAAGTGTCTACTCTTTGCCAGACACTGTTCTAGGTACTGGGAATATAATAGGGAACAACATAAAATAGTCTCTGCCCTTATGGTAGAAGAGAGCATTAAACAATTACACAAATGTGTTATGACAAACCACAAGGATGGTGAAGAAGACATAAACAGTGAAATGAGATATTTCAGCAGAAAGTCTTAGATAGGCTGGGACATCAAAGAAAGCTTTTCTGAGGAAAGATACTTAAGTTAAATCCTGAGGGAGGATTTGGATTCCTCTTAGTCCAGTTCAGGGACCAGATCTCCTATAAAGTGACTTCACAGGCAGGTTGAGGTAATGGAAGTTGCAGCCCCAGTGAGAAGGCGGGCTGCACTAAAATGGGAAATCTTCCTTCCCTCCTGGCCTCTGCAGCAATTCTCAAAATAGGAAGTGAAAGGAACTGTGTTTGTATTCAAAGCTGAAATTATTCCTGTTTTCTTCCTCCCTCTATGATCTGCCTGCCCACATGTTTCTCACCATATTTCAGGATTTATGTTTAGTGTCATGAGGTCCCTAACGTGAGCATCTCCATGTGCCAAGCAGGTGCTGGCCACTTGATGTACACCTTCACCTTAAATTCTTACGCTTACGTGCTGAAGTCAGTATTACAGTTTTAATTTTACTAATGGGGAAACTGAGGCTCAGTGATTTGCCAGGTTTATGTAAATAGTAGCTGGCAAAGCTGAGATTCCAGGCCAGCAAGTCACACTTACTGGTCTAAGCACTATTTTCTAGAACATACAGAGCAGATCTGCTTCCTCTTTCCCAGCAGCCATCAGAACCCTTCTCCAGGCCAAGTTCCCCAGCCTTTAGCTTTTCTCCTAAGAATGGCAGGTCTAGAGTATTTTCCTCCCCAGTTGTCCTCCTCCCGCTGAGTTTCTGTCTCATTGCTTTGGAGAACAAATCTGGGCATGTTACTCCTCCAAGTAGATTTCTCCCACAATTCCCACTGACTCCTGAGTACAGGCCAGTACCTCACCATGGCTATTAAGACCCCATATGATCCATGTTTGCACCTCCAGTTTTATGTTTTAACATTTACTCAACCACCACCTCCTCCTCCACCTCTCCCTCAAACACTCTACACTCTCAACCCTTTTGGGTCTTTTAATCTCTCACCTTTAGTCTTCTTAATGTGTCCATCCCTATGTCTAAAACAGTCTTCAAGTAACTGACTTCTACTTATGGAAAGTTAAATCATCCTATGGGAAGCCCACCACATGGGCTATGGTGAATGTTCTTCCTTCATGCTCAAGCATGCCCTTTCTCCTTTCTGTCAGCTCTGGGTTCCAGAGCTTGGCATGCAGGATTGTGATTGTTGTCTTTTATCTGTCTCCCCAACTGTAAGTTCCTTGAAAACAGGTTTGGCTTTCCTTTCATTGTATTCCCAGTGCCTAACATATATTAAATGTTCAGTGAAAACAGAAAGGGCAGAAGGATGAAGGGAGTACAGAAGAGAGGCAGGAAAAGAGGAACAGAGAAAATGAGGGACAGAGATGGAGGGAGGGAGAAGAGGAATTCAAAGAAACATATGGTCCTTGGAATGCTCACAGTCTTGTTGACACATCTTAGGAGAAGGCAACTAACTACCCAAATGGTTCACAAGGCATGCTCACACACATAAACACAGAGCCCTTATGTGGGGTCACATAGTTCTGTCTTCCCTCTTGTCTCAAATAATTGTCACAGCAGTTCTAAGAAGCAGATATTTCCATTAAATAGGCACTGAAGCTGAAGTATAGCAATGGTGCCTTGATTCAAAGATGAAATAAACAGACTTGATATTCGAAGTATCACTCACTCACTCATTATAGTATTCATTCATGCATCATACATGCTTTGGTGTTGTGTCTATTCCATGGTTTGTACTGGGCACTGGGAAATAGAGGACTCAGACTTGGCTCTTGCCTTAGAGAAAGCCCAAAGGAAAAAAAGAAGTAAAGAAATACAATGGTCATGCCTGGTAGAAAAGTGTGCTAGGTGCTGGGGGTGCACAAAGGAGCAGTAAGCTCTGCCTAGCGCAAAAGACATTGGAGCTGGGCACTGAGGGAAAGCCAGGTCTCGTCGGACTGACAGGAAAGAGGGCATTCCTAGCGAGGCCTCTGAAAAAAGCTTTAGGGAGTAGAGAAAGAGGAGGGAATCAGGAAAGGTGAGAGGCAGGGACCTGCAGCTTTGAATCATTGGAGTCCTCAGCCTGGGCCCCTGCTTACCCTTACCCTGGTGCTGGCTTCTAGCCCATCTCAGAATATACACTGGTCTCTAGGTAAGACTGGCTTACTTAGCAAGGGAATTTGGTTAATTATTTGGAGCTACATTCTAGCCTACTGAGCAGGGTCAGACATAACACAGGGAACCAGAGGTGATCAACAATGATAGGAAAGCAAAATTGCTTCTTAAGGTTTGTTTCCTGACTGAACCTATTGAAAAATGCACTATCAGAAAGAAGGAGAACTCTGCTCTATTAATGAATAACAAACAGTGAATGGTTAGGTATATTCAGAAGCCAAGCCTTTGCCCTCCAGAATCTTAGAATGTCTGTTGCTGAAAGAGCTAGCACATACAATAAGGGCATTTTTCTCTCTCTCAGATGATCCTGATATGTTTTGGTGCAGTATAGCGGAGTGAAAAAACCCTGGTCTGGAGCCATGAGATCTAGAATTGCACCCTACCTCTGCCACTGACCCTACCTAAACTTGGTCTGGTCAGCTCAGACAACAGCAAGGAAATTTGGACACTAAAAGGGCAAAATGTTATCAAAGGCTGTGTTAATTGAAGTCCAATTAAAAGAACAAGGAGGTTGATGTTTCTTATGTATTCTTTTTCAGTTAAAAGTCCCCAGTAAACCAACATTCGTTTCAGAGCCCTGAACTTTTAATTGGTGTGCTTTTTAAGGAAGTGCTCAGGGCCCAGAATCACTGTACACTTCAGAAGAACCCAAGGATGGAGTAGATAAAATTCAGAGAAGGGACCTACTCCTCATCTCCACATAACTTCTTATATCAGTTTTCCCACCTGCAAACTAGGAACAAAAATTATACCTACTTCACAAGCTGTTAGGAAGATTAAATGAGATCATCAGTATAAGAGCACACAGCACAGTGCAGAGGTAGCAGAATGGTTATGTATGGCTTCCTTGGAAGATAAAAGCTGAATATAGACATAATTGAAGAACCTCTTGCCTAAAGAATGAGGTTACTGTCAGCTTTCTTAGATGGTGAGATCCCCTTCACTGAATGTGTGTGAGCAGAAACAGGATAATTTATTAGCAAGGATACTTTAAAGAGAATTGAAATACCATTGGTGGAGAGACTAAAGCCTATTAAAGAGGCTTACAGGGAGCTCAAAATCCCAAGTTCCTATAAATTAGAGTATTTCCCCTTTTGGAGCTTACTTTTCCTCTAGTGTCAAATGAGGGCAACGAACTAGAAGATTTCTAAGGGCTTTTGTAAGTCAAACATTTCCTAGCTCACGTTTCACATCTTTCACCAGGAGTACTACTGTACTTCCCAAATTGGCCTCTCTACCTTTAATCGCTACCTCATCCTCCCCAAATTCATTCCCCAAATCCATCCCCAAGTCTGTGCTGCAGCTAGAGTAACCTTCTTGGAATACACTTCTGACCACTCCGTGGCCCTGCTTAACACTCTCAACAGCCCCTGATATTGTCCTCAGGATAAAACCTTACTGTACCCATCCTTTCTCAGAGAAAGGCTACTTTAGACAGGCGTTCATGGACCTTCAGTATCTGACCCAAGGCCCCCTTCCATCACTTATATACCATATAAGCAACATTTCAGCCACAATGAATTACTGGTTATTTCCAATACACAAGTTCTTTCACACCCCCGTACATTCATTATCCTATTTCCTTTTCCTAGAATGTTCCTTCTCACCTTTTCTGTCTCCACATCCTTCAAAATCCATCTCAAGGATTGCCACAGACGTGAACCCCTCACTGACCACTGATGCTGTTTTAGGAGTCTGCTTTATGCCCTACCCCACCCTGCCCCAGCAACGTGTATCAACCTCTTTCACACAGCAGAGGAGTTGTCTTCCCCCACTATCTCATGAAGCTTGAAAGCGAAAACAAACGTTCAACTGTGGGACTTGCCTAATGTGCATTCTCAGTACCCATCTCCTGATTGAATGAAAATGTTTCCACGTTGTGAGCTTGCTTCCTCACTCCAGGATGTGGAAAGCAGTGACTTTGTGAGTTTGCCTGTATTTTTTTTTTCTGCGTAGGGAGGCACCAGGAATTAAACCCGGGTTTCCGGCATGGCAGGTGAGAGAGAACTGCCTGCTGAGCCATCGTGGCCCACCTTCTGGTTGACGTTTTTTGGGGGATGCACAGTCCGGGAATCGAGCCTGGGTCTCCAGCATGAAAGGCGAGCATTCTACTACTGAACCACCCGTGCACCGTCACTGCTTGACTTTTTTTTTTTTTTTTAAACTTTTTATTAATTAAAAAACTTAACAAAAGAACATTAATATATCATTCCATTCTACATATACAATCAGTAATTCTTAATATTATCATATAGTTGCATATTCATCATTTTTTAGAACATTTGCATCGATTTAGAGAAAGAAATAAAAAGACATCAGAAAAAGAAATAAAACAATAATAG
>PVIY010038574.1:0-24008 GCA_004026745.1 Myrmecophaga tridactyla | reverse complement strand
GGTTGCAATTGTAAATGGAATTTTTTCTTGATTTCCCCCTCAGATTGCTCATTACTAGTTTATAAAAACACTACAGATTTTTAAAATATATATGCATATTTATTTTTTTAAACATAACAACATACAAACACGAACATTCTTACCACATGATCATTCCATTCTTGGTATATAATCAATAACTCACAATGTCATCACATAGTTGTATATTCATCACCATGATCATTTCTTAGAACATTTGCATCAACTCAGAAAAAGAAATAAAAAGAAAAAAGGAAAAAACCCATACATACAATACCCCTTACCCCTCCCTCTCATTGATTGCTAGTATTTCCATCTACCTGATATATTTTAGTCTGTTTCCCCTATTTTTAAATATCCCTTATCTCTCCCTTTCATTGATCACTAGCATTTCAATCTACTAAATTTATTTTAACATTTGTTCTCCTTATTATTTATTATTTTTAACCCATAGGGAAAAACACTATAGATTTTTGTAACCTGCCACTTTGCTGTACTCATTTATTAGCTCTAGTAGTTTTGCTGTGGATTTTTTGGGGTTTTCAACATATAGTAGAATATCTGCAAACAGTGAGAGTTTATTTCTTCCTTTCCAATTTTGATGCCTTGTAATTCTTTTTCTTGTCTAATTGCTCTGGCTAGAACTTCCAACACAATGTTGAATAACAATGGTGATAGTGGACATCGTTGTTTGTTTCCTGATCTTAGGGGGAACGTTTTCCATTTTTCCCCATTGCGGATGATGTTAGCTGTGGGTTTTTCATATATTTCCTTTATCATGTTGAGGAAGTTCTCTTCTATTCCTATCCTTTGAAGTGTTTTCAACAAGAAAGGATGTTGAATTTTGTCTAATGCCTTTTCTGCATCAATTGAGATGATCATCTGGTTTTTCTGCTTTGATATGTTGATATGGTGTATTACATGAATTGATTTTCTTATGTTGAACCATCCTTGAATACCTGGGATGCATCCTACTTGGTCTTGGTGTATAATTCTTTTAATGTGCTGCTGGATTCAATTTGCAAGAATTTTGTTGAGGATTTTTGCATCTATATTCATTAGAGAGATTGGTCTGTAATTTTCTTTTCTTGTAGTATCTTTGTATGGCTTTGTGATGTTGGCTTCATAAAATGAGCTAGGTAACCTTCTCTCCTCTTCAGTTTTTTTGAAGAGTTTGAGCAAGATTGGTATTGATTCTTTCTTGTCTGTTTGGTAGAATTCACATGTGAAGACATCTGGTCTTGGACTTTTCTTTTTGGGGAGCTTCTTAATGACTCATTCAATTTCTTTACTTGTGGTCGGTTTGTTGAGGTCATCTGTTTCTTCTCGAGTCAATGTTGGTTGTTCACGCCTTTCTAGGAAGTTGTCCATTTCATCTATGCTGTCTAGTTTAATAGCATAAAGTTGTTCATAGTAATTTCTCATTACTTCCTTTATTTCTGCAGGGTCAGTAGTTATGTCTCTTCTTCCATTTCTGATTTTATTTGCATCCTCTCTCTTCTTTTTGTCAATCTTGCTAAGGGCCCATCAATCTTATTGATTTTCTCATGGAGCAACTTCTGGTTTTGTTGATTTTCTTGATCGTTTTCATGTTCTCAATTTCATTTATTTCTGCTCTGATCTTTGTTATTCCTTTCTTTTTACTTGCTTTGGGGTTTGTTTGCTGTTCTTTCCCTAGTTCTTCCACGTGAACAGTTAATTCCTCGATTTTTGCTCTTTCTTCTTCTTCTTCTTATTATTATTATTTTTCATGGGCAGACACTAGGAATTGAACCCAGGTCTCCTGCATGGCAGGCAAGAACTCTGCCTGCTGAGCCACCATGGCCCACCCTCTTTCTTCTTCTTTTGCCTTTGCTGTATCCCATAAATTTTGATATGTTGTGTTTTCACTTTCAATTGCCTGGAGATATTTACTGATTTCTCTTCTAATTTCTTCCTGGACTCACTGGTTGTTTAGTGTGTTGTTGAGCCTCCATATATTTGTGAATTTTCTGGCACTCTGCCTATTATTTATTTCCAACTTCATTCCTTTATGATCCAAGAAAGTGTTTTGTATGATTTCAATCTTTTTAAATTTATTGAGACTTGCTTTGTGACCCAGCATATGGTCTATCCATGAGAATGATCCATGATCACTTGAGAAAAAGGTGTATCCTGCTGTTGTGGGGTGTAATGTCCTATAAATGTCTGTTAAGTCTAGTTCATTTATTGTATTATTCAAATTCTCTGTTTCTTTATTGATCCTCTGTCTAGATGTTCTGTCCATTGATGAGAGTGGGGAATTGAAGTCTCCAACTATTATGGTAGATGTGTCTATTTCTCTTTTCAGTGTTTGCCTCATGTATTTTGGAGCACTCTGGCTTGGTGCACAAATATTTATGATTGTTATGTCTTCTTGTTGAATTGTTCCTTTTATTAATACATAGTGTCCTTCTTTATCTCTTTTAACTGTTTTACATTTGAAGTCTGACTTGCTGGATATTAGTATAGCTACTCCTGCTCTTTTCTGATTGTTGTTTGCATGAAATATCCTTTCCCAACCTTTCACTTTCAACCTATGTCTATCCTTGGGTCTTAAATGCATCTCCTGTAGACAGCATATAGATGGGTCCTGATTTTTAATCCATCTGCTAGTCTATGTCTTTTGATTGGGGAGTTTAATCCATTAACATTTAGTGTTATTATTGTATGGACAGTACTTTCTTCTACCATTTTGTCTTCTGGACTTTGCATGTCATATCTAATTTTTCTTCTTTTTACCTTTACTTATAGTCTTCATTTCTACATTCTTCTCCACACCTCTCTCTCCTGTCTTTTCCTATCTGTTTCTAGGGCTCCCTTTAGTATTTCTTGCAGAGCTGGTCTCTTGGTCACAAATTCTCTCAGTGATTTGTCTGAAAATGTTTTAATTTTCCCCTCATTTTTGAAAGACAATTTTGCTGGATATAGAATTCTTGGTTGGCAGTTTTTCTCTTTTAATATCTTAAATATATCATCCCACTGTCTTCTTGCCTCCATGGTTTCTGTTGAGAAATCTACATATAGTCTTATTGAGCTTCCCTTGTATGCGATGGATTGCTTTTCTCTTGCTGCTTTCAAGATTCTCTCTTTCTCTTTGACCTCTGACATTCTGATTAGTAAGTGTCTGAGAGTATGTCTATTTGGATCTATTTTGTTGGGGTATGCTGCACTTCTTGGATCTGTAATTTTAAGTCTTTCATAAGAGTTGGGAAGTTTTCAATGATAATTTCCTCCATTAGTTTTTCTCCTCTTTTTCCCTTGTCTTCTCTGTCTGGGACACCCACCACACATATATTTGTGCGTTTCATGTTGTCATTCAGTTCCCTGAGTCCCTGGTCCATTCTTTTCCTTATATTTTCTTTTGTTTGTTGGATTTCAGCTGTCCTGTCCTCCAGTTCACTAATCCTATCTTCTGCCTCTTGAAATCTAATATTGTAGGTTTCCATTGTTTGCTTGTTTTTTCATCTCTTCTACTGTGCCTTTCAATCCCCTAAGTTCTGTGATTTGTTTTTTCATATTTTCAATTCCTTCTTTTTGTTCATCCTTTGCCCTCTTTTAATCCTCCCCCAATTCATTGATTTGACTTTTGATGAGCTTTTGCATGTCTGTACAAACATCCTGAATTAATGGTTTCAACTCTTGTATCACATTTGAATTGTTGGTTTGTTCCTTTGACTGGGCCATATCTTCAATTTTCTTAGTACAATATGTTATTTTTTTGCTGGTGTCTAGACATTTAATTTCCTTAATTAGTTTATTCTGGAGATTGTTTTCACTTTTTTACCTAGATTTTCTTGCTGAATGAGTTTGTTCTCTATCTGTTGACATTCAGCTCAGCTTATTCTAGATCTCTAGCATAGGTTTTGTTTAACAGATCAGAGTTTTTCACTTCTTGTTTTCTTGTTTCTTGCCCTGCCTATATGGTGACCTTTTTTTTCCTTTAAGAGGTTCTACTCAGATATTATAGACCCCAGTCAGATTTTCCCAGGCCAGACTGGCCTCCTCGCAGGAAGAAAGAGTCACCTGCATCAGTTCTCCCTGAGGGTAAGTCCCAACAGGTTGAAAGACTTTCCTGTGAAGCCTCTAGACTCTGTTTTTTTCCTATCCTGCTCAGTATGTGGCTTTGTCTGCCTGCCAGTCCCACCAGCATAATGTGATGCAGTGCCTTTACCTTCAGCACTCTCCCTACTGGGGGTGTGGTTGAGTCAGAGGAGACTGACTGACTTTAATATTGACTTTGTAGGCTGACTTTAATGGCTTCAGTTTTCCAGACCCTGGGGTCTGAACTCCTTGAGGGAGGGATTCCACCTGTGCTGGGCCCCACTCCTCTCCTGGGGAAGGCACAGCCTCTAGGGAATTACTTCGTTTCACCCGACCAGCCTCTTTGCCTCTCAGACAAGCTTAATTCTGCCCTTGTCTGAGGCAGTTGGAGCCTAAGAAGCCCTGCAATTGTATCCAAAGAATAGTCAAGCCATTGAAACATAGCCACACACACAAAAAATCCTTTTCAGAGCAGGACTCCCGTACCTCTGGTTTGTCAATCCAGAGCTTAAGTTGGTACACTGCTCTGTGTCTCTCCAGGTCCTTTGTGTCCCCTTCTTTCCTTCAGCACCCAGACCCTTTTGAGTATTTTGTGCTGTCTGATCTAAAAAAATCTGTTTTTTTTCCCCTTGTCCATCAGCCCTGCCCCCACTGCGCCCGGGCAAAAACAGCATTACTTGAGGTTCAGTTGAGCTGGGGGGCCTATCTTTAGTAGTCTGAATTTGTTAATTAATTCCACAATCGGATCTTGGTTGCGCTCAGCTCCTTGCTGTTAGTAAAGTCCCTTACCTTTCACCTCTGGGAAGCAGCCTGTTGGGGAGGGGCACCAGCCACTGTGGCCTGGGGGACTCATGGTTCTGGGGGGCTCGCAGCCGGTCCAGCTTGTCCAGACTGGGGTACGCTGTGTGTCTGGTCACTGACGTGGCCCCAGCAGTTGTTCTGTACTGTTTCTGGCTATTTACTAGCTGATCCAGAGGACAAACTAAATCCCACGCCTCACTAAGCCGCCATCTTGGACCTTCTCCCATTGCTGTTGATGTAAAGACACAACTCTTTGCCCAGGCCCTCAAAATCCTGCACAATCTGACTCCTGCCCACTTCTCCAAGCCCTCAGGCTCTCTGCCCTCCCACCATACCTTTTTTTAAAGCATCTTTCTCATCCTAAAATGGGACCTGCTCCTTGTCCTCAGAGCCCTTGCATATACAGTTCCCTCTGTGTGGAATGAACATGCCCCATCTCTTTATCCAACTAACTCCTATTCAACCATCTTCTTCTCAGGGAAGCCATTCCTGCATCATTGCACTATTTAGTTGCCTTGTTACATATTTCCTACCCGCTGGATGTCCATTACAGCACATAGCACAATTTGTAAAAACATACTTATTTATGTGAGTAACGCCCATTTCCCCCACCATTGACTGACTGTTCTTGGAGAGCAGACACTGTGCTGATTTACTCATGATTCCACCCCAGGACCTAGCACCATGGCACAGAGTAGGAGTTCAACAAATACTTAGTGGATGGACGGTTGAATGAGTGACATTCCTGGTCTGCTTGTAAATGGGGACACTGGAAAGAGAACCAGGGCTGCCTGATTCTAAAATCCACATTCTCTCTATGACAATGGACTGCAGCAATGTTCAATGGAGCGTGGGCTTTCTGTTGGAGGTGAGGGAAGCCACTTTCAAGATAGGTTTTCGGCCTGATCAGATTTTAGTTGTGGGATGATCTCTTTGAGTGGAGATGGGAAGAGGATGCACGAGGCCATCATAATTATCTAAGCCATTACCCCCAGAGAAGGCAAAGCTTTTATGGGGTAGTGTTAGATGCCACATGGCTTGGGTTCGAATCCCAGTGCTGTCCATTGTTAGCTGTCTGCTCTTGGGACAGTGACAACCTCTCTGAGCTTCAGTTTCCTCATTTCTAATATTGATTCCACAAATAGATCTATCACGTGTCAGATCTGGAGCCTGAGATAGAGCAGCGAACAAAACAGAGACCTCACCTACATGATACTTATATTCGGGGGTGGGGGGGAGCTGGGGGAAGATGATTCAATGAACAGGCTCTATTCCAGGAGGTGACATGTGGAATGAAGTAAAATAGAGCAGGGTAGAGGCAGAGGTGACATGAGATGGGGTTTACACTGATAAGATGGGCTCGGGCATGGTCTGTCTATTAAGGTGACATTTAAGCTGAAACTGAATGAAGGGAGGGAGCAAGCCCTGTGGATAACTGAGGAAGAGCATCCAGGCAAGGGAATCAGCAAGTGCAAAGGCCCAGAGACAGCAGCATGCATGGTGTGTCTGAGGAGTAGCACAGAGGCTAGTGTGGCCGGAGGAGAGTGAATGGACAGGAGCTTGGTCGTCTGCTTCATTGGTGGCCCCCCACCCCGAACCATGCCAGCTGGATTCAGGGCCTGGTGTGGTCCCCTCCCCTTGAATTCAGTCTGGACCCCTGTGATTTGCATTAAGCAAAGGACACAAGGGAAATGTGGCTCTGCCAGTGCCAGGCCCAAGCCTTAAAAGGCCAGGCAGCTTCTGCTGTTGTCCTCTCAGGAGCCCCAGGCTGCCAAGGTAGGAAGGGAGAGGTCCTACAACTACATGGAGGAGAACCAAGGAGCTGGCCGACAGCAGGAACTAAGACCCCGTTCCAACAGCCCCTGCCGTCCGAGTCACCCTAACGTGGACGCCGCCGTGGATGCCATCTTGGGCGCGCCAGTTGGACCCCACATGGAGCAGAATGAGGGCAAATCCAGCCTTCTCCTCAGTGCCCTGCCAAATTCCACACAGAGTAGTGGAAATAATAAAACGCTGAAGCCACCACATGTGGGGTAGTTTCTTAAGCAGCAGTAGATGAATGGAGCAAGGAGAATGGAAAAGCTGAGCTCAGGGGGGTGGCTGGGACCAGTCCAAGCCGGCCTTCGTAGGCCAGGGTATGACCTTCTGATGTGTCTGAGATGGGAAGCCACAGAGGGCTCTGTGCCAAAGTTTGACATGATCTGACAACATTTTTTTACTGATATTTCTTTTTTTAATTTTAATTCATTATTTTTTTAATTAATTTTTTAAAACACCAAATGCAAACATTCTTAACTTTTGATCATTCCATTCTACATATATAACCAGCAATTCAAAAATATCATCACATAGTTGCACATTCACCATCATGATCATTTCTTGGAATATTTGCATCTATTCAGAAAAAGAAATAAAAGGAAAACAGAAAAAAATTCATACATACCATACCCCCCACCCCTCCCCCTCACCGATCACCAGCATTTCAATCTAAATTCATTTTAACATTTGTTCCCCCTATTATTCATCTTTATTCCATATGTTTTACTCGGATCTGACAACATTTTAAAAGGATCACTCTAGAAGCTGCGAGGCTAAGAGCGGAACTCAGCAGCCAGGCCTGTGTGTGAGCCTTAAAGGAGACCCTAAGCGGAGAAGCGCTTAGCGTGGTACCTGGACACAGCAAGATCCATAAAGGTGCTTGTTGGCTAAGGGAATGAGCAAGGACTTGTGAGCAGGGTCCTCGGGAGGGGCTGGGACCAGGGAGCCAAGACGAGCCCTGGATCAGGAACCGCAATCTGAATGTCCAGCCTCTCTCAGCTGGGCCTGTTCAGGCACAGAGCAGCTGTCAATGGAGCAGTTGTCCCACAGCAGATGACACACAGGCACACGACTCGCCCCTCCCAGCCCCCAGGCACAAGACTCAGAGTTGGAGAGACTTGCTCAACCTTTTCTTCCCTGCCGCAACACACCCTGGGAGTACGACCCACTCCCATTAGAAACAGCTCCGTAAAGCAAATGGGGCAGGGGGCGGACAGGGGTTAATCAGTGACCCCCACTGGCCTTGCCTGGGAGGCTAGAGGGACCAGGGGCAGCAACAAAGAGCTGTTGTTAACAGCTCAACAAAGGTCTTTGAATATGGAGCAGCAGCAACCTACTGAATATTCAGCAACTTCAGGCAGGTCAGGCTAGAGTTGGAGTCTGAGTTTAATTCCAACACCGGCCTGTTGCCCACTAACCAGGCCACGCCTCTCGTCTCAGGAACAGGGGAAGTAACACCATAGACCTCATCAGTGTCATCCTGAGGAAGGAATTACACATGGCATAAAGAATATTTACTAGGATTTATGGAGTACTTCCTATATGCCAGGCTATTCGAAGTACTTCACACGCATTGCCAACTACTTTTTGAATACCTACTTTTATCATTCTACTTCATAGACGAAGAGACAGAGGGTCCAAGAGGTTAAATACTTGCCCATTCACATAGCTAGTGAGTGCTGAAACTAGGAATCTCTCACTGATTTGTTGAACACCAAAGCTTGTGGTCTTCTCCATAAAACTATTCAATGGGGCCATGAATTTAAAAGTGTCTCACAAAAATGAAACTACCATAGAATTTAAAGTAAGTAGTTATTTGATTATGCTTCCAGACAAGATACCCTACAGGAAAAATAAATCCTATTCAAATTTCATGATACCACTCACTGCGGAAAACTTTATTTTCAAAACGACCCCTACCAAAGAAGAAAAATCAGACGTTCCTGGAAAGTTCTCCATCTTCAAATAAAGCAAAATAGTCACAATCATACCTCTGAACAAGGGCATCATTATTTTTGGTGACTATAACATACCTCCTTCCATTTTCGCACAGGACCATACATCTCACCAATCTGCAGAGGTAGGCAGAGAAGGCGACACTGTGACAGCTTTCCAACAAGGAAACTGAAGCCCAGAGAGATGGTGATTTGCCAAGGCTCTGATGCCAAAATAAACCCCTAGTTCTACCGCTCTGTAGAAAGAGCAGGTCATGTTACCTCGCCAAGCCTCTATTTTCTTCATCCTTAGAGAATAAGATCATCTTATGATGGGTGTCCGGTGCTCTTCTAAATTGACCCAGCCAGAAGCGACAGTCAGCATGTGCTCCTAATTTGGGCGTTATTTGTTGGCTATTTGCACGGAGGGTGCACAATTCGGTTGTTCAGCGGCCTCCCTCTAGGAATTCCTAGAACCTGCTGGTCATTGGAGCCAATTGAGCAACTAAGAGATTATTATTTAGGTGGGAATTCTGGGAACATAGGGAGAAGGAGGCAGGCCTTACTGCTTATTTCTGGTATCTCATCCAGGCTGAGGACAAAGTTAGTCTTTCCAAGGTTTGGCTCAGTGCCTGGCTTGTAGGAGGCCATCCATAAGTATCTGAAGAATGAATGAATGGGCAGAGGCTGGCACAGCCAGAGGGCATCCTTAGCTTCTGACTCTATTGCCAGCTCTTGCCATGAGTCACCCAATCCTACCAGAGGCATGAACACTCCCAGGACGTGGGCTCTATGATACTCAACCACAGCCTCCATTCTCAGGCCTGCCAAGAACCTAACCCAACCATATCAGGGGCCAAGTTCACTTCAGGGTTTTCCTTCCCGCTCTGCGAATCATGGAAACTCTGTGTAAGAAGGGATCTTCTGGGCCATGTGGTACAGGCTCCCCCACTGCTGCAGGAATCAGTTGTGTTGCATAAACTGGGGGCTGGGACTCTGGAGAGGACGCAGACTCTAAGTCTCGATGAGCTTTTGTTCACTCCTTCAAAGCACTGGTTTCCTCACCCCTCGTCTCTGTCATTATTCCATCTTCCTATTTAATTGTTTACTTGTATGTTGTCCTTGACCTTCTCCCTCCTCCTTTAGACCATGTTTTAGTTTGCTAAAGCTGCTGGAAGGCAAAATATCGGAATGGAATGGCTTTTAAAAAGTGAATTTATTAAGTCGCAACTTTACAGATCCAAGGCCATTAAAATGTCCAAATTAAGACATCAACCTTCACTCAAGAAAGGCTGATGCCGTCTGGAATACCTCTGTCAGCTGGGAAGCCATATGGCAATGTCTGCTAGCTTTCTCTCCTGGCTTATTTTTTCATGAGGCTTCCTGGGGGGTGTTTTCTTTCTTCATTTCCAACGATCTCTGGCTGCATGGGCTCTAAAGTGTTTTCCTCTTAAAGGACTCCAGCAAGTGACCCCACCTTGAATGGGTGGAGATACATCTCCATGGACACCACCTAATTAAAAGGCCCCACCCACAATTGGGTGGATCACATCTCCATGGAAACAACTTAATCAAAAAGATCCCATGCAACAATGTTGACCAGGATTAAAGGACATGGCTTTTCTGGGGTACACAACAGTTTCAAATCAGCCTAGACTGTAACCTTCACAAGGCAGGGGCTGCCCTTCCTGCTCACCACCGGATCCCCAGTCTCTAGCATAAAGCATCACGCATCGTGGATTTCCAAAAACGATCTCCTGAATGGGTGAATGAATGAATGAATGGAGGGATTAATTTGGTGCTGGGGCTATAGGCATTGTCAGATCACCTACCAGGCAGCCTGAACTACGTGTTTAGTGCACCACCAAAGCAGAGGCTCCAAAAAATGAGAAAAAGGCTTAAGGAATTTAAGTATGTCATTCTTGTTTTCTACTTGAACAATACGTATCTTCATAATAGAAAGAAAATAATAAGAGAAAATAGCTGGACAAAAACATAGGCTGAGATGCTGACTGCATATTACATTCTTCCTATTTTAGGTACTTCAATGCCAACCAGCCCTAGTACGCGTGTGCTTTGCTGTTTTGTTTTCTTGCAAAAAGATAAAATGTCCGTATGCACACACACACATACAATTGCACGTTGCGAAAAGGCAATGCAGACATCCACTGCAGAACCGTGTGGAGTTTTCCCCATTCAGCAGTCCATGCCTCGGCAATACTTTTATTTTGGATGCTAAATGGAGAAGGGGTATGCCGAATAATTCCGGCTTGCAGCTACTGCAAGGTAGTAGCTCCCCACCAGCTCCCCTCCAGTTCAGTGGAAGAGCGACGTGATCTCACTCAGGTTTCACAGGCTCTCTCTGGTCAGCCCTGTGGCTATTTCTGTCCATGAGATGTCCAGGGCACATGACTGTCATGGAAGCCAGGGCTCCATCTATTTGGTAATGCCACGATGGAAATATTCTCTGTCTGTACTGTTCAGATACGGTGGCCGCTAGCCACCTGTGCCTATTAAGCACCTGGCATGTGGTTGGTACAACAAAGGAAATGAATTTTAAAATGTTATTAGACTGCAATACGTTTGCATTTCTACAGCCACACCTGGCTGCGGGCTACCGTATTGGACAGCATAGAGGGGACTAGCTCCGAGAAGCCTAGTCTGAGAGGGGAGGGGCCAGGGGCCTTGGGAGTGGCCTCCCTCTGCCAGACATGAAAACAGGGGGGGTGGGGGACACCTGCATGAGTCACCCCACCTGGTGCTGGGTGGGGACCGGGACCTGGCTGAGTCTAACGGATTTACGACCTGATGAGCAAAGGGTCTTGCAGAAGGGTGACTAATGCTGTGATCAGAGCTCAGGGCGGGGACTTTACATCCAGGTCGCCTGCTTTTCCAGCTGGCAGAGCATCCAGGGGGGCTGTTGGGGAGCAGTAGCTGTTCCAGACGATGGCACAGAATAGCAGCAAAGAGCACAGCCTCCAGAGCCAGACTGCCTGGGTTCGAACCCCAGCTCCACCTGCCATCTGTGTGACCTGGGCAACCTTCTGGACTGTTCTGTGCCTCAGTTTCCCCACCTATAAAATGAGGATAAGAGTTTGCATCTCAGACAGCCATCCTGCAGCTGGCTATTACATGTGAAGAGCTTAGAAAAGAGTTGGCATGCTTTTTCTTTAAAAGGCAATGGAGTAAATATTTCGGGCTTTGTAGGCCAGAAAGTCTGTTGCAACTGCTCAACTCTGCTCTGGTAACACAAGCAGCCAAGGACAACGCATAAATGAGTGGGTGTAGCTGTGTTCTAATAAAACTTACAGTCATTGAAATTTGAATCTCATGTATTCTTCGTGGGGCAGACTTTCTTTTGACTTTTTTTTCCAACCACTGAAAAATGTAAAAAGCATTCTTAAACTTGGTTGTTTGAAAACAGCTGGTGGGATTTGGCCCAGGGGCTGTAGACTGCAGACTCCCAGCTTAAAATAGTGCCTGGCACATGTTGTATTACACATTGGTAGGCTGTGACGTCTATTATTTATTAATGATATTAATAATAAATGTGAAGATTTAAATTCATAATGGGGAGCCTCTTGCTTGAACCAAGCCATTCATTATGTGGACTACTCAGCTAACTCCAATTTATCCTCCTGGGCTGGGACCTCTCAGAAAGAGATTTCCAACCCTCCTGGAAGAAACAGTAATGACAACTAGTCTTTTCTGAGCATAGACCATGCTCCATGATTGTGCTAAACCCTCTGCATACTCATCTCCTGTGATTCCACAGTTCCTTTATCACAGGGTCCTTCCTATGTAAAATCCGCATTTAGCAAATGTGTAAACAAAGTTTCAGAGGAGATTCAAACGTTGCCCAAGATCCAGCTAAGGTCCGAACCACAAGGGCAAAAACTTAATCACATCTTAATCACTTTCGTGCCACTGGGAGATTAACATGAGGGCCTGGCACATAGTAGGTGTCAATGGACATTTGTCATTGTACACAAGGAAACCCTGGCTCTAGGTTTAGATTATTAGCATTGCATTTCAGCAGCTGGGTGGGTAACTTCTCGGAGCCTCAGTTTCCACAGAGGGAAAGTGGGCAATTAACACCAACTTCATTAAATTGCTGTGGGCAATTAAAGTTACATTATTAGAGTCCAAAGTCGAACTCCCAACCTCGGCCTACCAGAGCCTCGTGAACTTCTCCTGTTGGCCTGACCTCATCCCATTTCCTCCTTCTGGAAGCTCCAGCCTGACGCCTCCCCAAATACACCAAGCTCTCCTGCTGCACCCACACCTGTATGCGCCTCCCACCTGTACTTCATGTAGTTGGCTCCTTTCCATCCTTTGGGTCTCAGCTCAAAGTTGCCTTCCCAGAGAGGCCTGCCCGATCACCCCATCTAAGGAGGGCCCCCCACTTCCTCTTCGATCTTACTACCCAGTTTATTTCCTCCCCAGCAGTCATGGCTAGCTGCAAGTATCCTGTTGTGCTCTTTACCTGTTTAGTGTGTCTTCCCTCTTTGAACAGCAGCTCTATGAAAGGAAGCCCTGTCTCCTTAGCCACTGCATCCCCAGTGTCTGGTTCGGGAGGACTTCCCTTCCTGCACCTCTGGTGTGTGTGTGTGTGGGGACCACCTACAGGAGGTCAGGGCGGTCAAACAATGCTCCTTTAAAAATAACCAGATTGCAACACTGAGAAGTCATTTCCCCCTTTTATCCCTCGAAAATTCTTCACTTCCTGAAAAAAAAACAATAAAAAAGCAGCCGCTGGAGGGCCTCTAGACTTCTTCCAAGCCAGAGTCGCTGGGCTGAGCTCAGCCTCTTCGAGAAGGGGGAGAAACAGCTCAAGTCAGACGGGTGGGTCATCAGTGAACAAGTGGGGCCAGGAAGTGGTGAGTTCATCTCCTGCTGAGTCCAGACTTGTCCACAGTCTTCTTGATGCTTTTAAAGACTGTGGGTGGCCAGGACGAATGGGCTTACCGATAAGGGGCATAGAAATAAACACAGCGGATTGAATGGTTAATGCAGTCCCCTGGACTGAAACAAGCCCAAAGAATAGTTTAACCATATTAAATACCTAACAGCATACCTCCAGAAAGTCTAGGCGTATAGCACGTGTGGCCAGCAAACCTCCCAACCTTAAGTTAGAAGGAAAAAATAATAATATTCCCAGCAGCTAGCATTCGAGTGTTCAGCACCTGCAAAAATGCTGCTAAGTCCTGGACATGCTTATTTCATTCAATCCTCTCAGTCATCCAAGGACATACGGGAATGATCATTATTCCCATTTTACAGATGACAAAATGGAGGCTCAGAGAGGTTTCAGGACTTGCCCACAGTCACACAGCTGATAACTGACTAAATTGGAAATCTGCAGTCAGGCCAGGCAGGCTCCATAAAAACCAATGCCAGAGGATCTCTTCATTTATCTTAAAAATAAATAAATAAATACCCCAGCTTGTAACCAATTGAATAGTGGTCCCGTGGGAAAAAAAAAAAAGTTCCTCTCCTTGCAAAATTAGGATTTAACAAATGACTATAACTGACTCATTATATAGATATTTCTTTTTAGAGCCTAGTGTTTTAGAATAGCCAGAAGGAAATACTTGAAATTATTGAACTGTAATCTAGTAGCCCTGTTCTTTGATAATGATTTGTATAACTACATTGCCAAGAATAAAATAAATAGCTGGTTACACGTGTTTGTATGGATCTACTTCTGAATGTTTTGTTTTGTTCCACTGATACGTGTGTGTATATATCTGTCAATATTGTGCGGACTTAGTTAACCTTCCTCTGTTGTAAGTCTTAGAATTGGGTAGCTTGCAATACTAGTGGTCATCAAGTGGGAAGGGTTCCCTAACCCTTGGGATGTTCACGGTTTTCTTTTTTCTTTTAATTTCATTGTCAACTGACCATGTCAATGAATACACAACTATGAGATCATATTGTGAACCACTGATTGAATACTTTGGGTGGATTGTATAGTGGGTGAAGATATTGCAATAAAAATACATACAAATTTTTTAAAAATAGCAAATGGCCCCATGATGCTGGGGCCTCTCGCCTCCCTCACCTTTACATTTGCAAAAGTGCCTGCATGGCTTCTTATACGTGCTCACAATAAATTTTCTGCCTACTTTAAAAAAAAAAAGTTCATCTCCTAATATCTGGTACCTATGAAGGTGACTTTATTTGGAAAACTGGCCTCTGCAGATGTAATTGTAAGTTAAAGATCTCATGACGAGATCAGTTTGGATTAGGGTAGGGCCTAAATTCACAGACAGGTGTCCTTATATGAGAGGAGGGGGCGCTTAGAGACAGAGAAGGCCAGGTGGAGGTGGAAGCAGAGATTGGAAGGTGCATTTCCAAGCCAAGGACTGCCGGCAGCTGCCAGACGCTGGCATGGAGGCTCCCCTGTAGCCTCCAGAAGCCACCAGCCCTGTTATCACTTTGCTTTCAGACTTAAGTCCTCCTGAACTGCAAGAGAATACATTTCTGTTGTCTTTAAGCTATTTATTATAGTCATTTATTATAGGAGCCCTAGGAAATGAAGATAGAGCTCCCCCCTAGGAGGGGCCAGAGGGGCTGTTCAGTTTGTTGGTTTGTTTTTAAAACAACAGCCATTGGGTCAACAGCTTGGGCTGGGCTCAAGTAGGGGGTTTCGTGTGATGTTTTCACCAGGGGCCACTGGTGTGTGGTCATCTGAAGGATCAGCTGGGCCGGGTGGCCATGGTCCCAAGATGGCAAGTCCCAAAGCACAAGCGCTTTGCAAGCCTCTGCTTGCTTGCACCATATTTGCTGATGTCCATTTGGCCAATGGAAGTCACTACGTCCATTTAGCCAAGTCCAGAGTCAATGTGGGAGGGGCCAGTGTTTGGAGAGAGGGAAGCTGTGATGCTCTACCACAAAAATGTACAAGAGTGTTGTTTGTGTGTGTGTGTGTGTGCATGGGCAGGCACCGGGAATCGAACCCACGTCTCTGGCATGGCAGGCGAGAACCCTGCCTGCTCAGCCACCATGGCCCACCCACAAGAGTGTTTTGATATCTCAGTTAAACAGGACATAAGGGCATGAACCATAGAATCTGACTATATCAAAATGACTTTCATATGATAAAAGCACCATGCAAAGTGAAAAAGCAAGTCATAGATTTGGAAAAGATGCATAAAAGATAATAAAGCAACAAAAGATTAATAACCAGAATATACAAAGGACTCCCTCAAATAACAAGAAAAAGACAAGTGACCCAACTGAAAATGGACTTGAGATAAAAGGCCATTCACAGAGGGAACATGGAAGATCAATAAATGCATGAAAAGATGCTCAGCCTCATTTAAAGTCAGAGAAAAACAAATGAAAATGACAACAATGCATCATTTCACATCCATCAGGCTGGTAAAGAATAAAGAACACAAAGTGCTGATAAGAACGTGGGGAAATGGGAATCTGGCCACACTGGTGTTGGGAGTACATGGCGAGTGCACGGTTATTCAACTCCTTTGCAGGACAACTTAGCAACACCAGCAAAAGGAAGACATGCCTTGTCTTTGACTTACAGCCACACATCCAGCTGAATGATTCTCAATCACCTGGAAGAGCTTTTTTTTTTCCAAAAAGTACTGATGCCCGGAGCCCGCTGCAGACCAATTAAACTAGAATCTTCTGGGACTATGAATCAGGCATTTTGAAAAAGTCTTGAATATGTCACCAAGATTGAGAACCACTGCCCTAAAGTTAACCCTTGCACATATGCCACGGTGCCGGAGAATGTTCTCCATGACGTCACTACAGGGAAATGTCAGAAATAATACAAGTGCCCATCAGAGGGGAAGAGATCAATTATGGTAAATTCTTACCATGAGATATCAGTTACATTGTTTCAAACAAATGAACTAGGGCTACTTTATCAAACAGAAAATGCAACAACATAACATTGACTGAGAAAAGCAAGTTACAAAAGGAAAGTATAAAACCACTGATGTAATTTTAAAATACAGAAAACTACAGATACATACCAAAATAACAACAGTACTTCTGAGTGTAGAGACCTTGCAAAGTTTTTTTTCCTCTTAACTTTTATTTTGAAATAACTTCAAACTTACAGGGCAGTTATAAAAATAACATAACTCAGAGAACTCCAACATATCCCTCCCGAGAGACCCAGATATTCCAGTTTTAATATTTTGCCCCATCTGCTGTATCATTCTATCTATCCATCCACCCATCCACGCATCTATCAATTTTCTAAACATTTGAGAGTGGATTGTATATATTATACTCCTTGAACACTTAAAATTGCCATATATGCACATGCAGCACTGTCTGTCCATTTTTAAAGAAAATTTTTAAAGAAAAAAAATTGCTGCGTATATTTTCTAAGACTAAGGATATTTGCTTAGTAATCACTTTAAGTACAGTTACCAAGTTCAAACGCTGTAACATTGATATAAAGCTTTCGGTCTATATTCCAATTTTTTTCATACACCCCAATAATGTCTTTTTGTTAGATCCAGTCCAGGATCATGCATTGCATTTAATTGTTACTGTCTCTTTAGTTGCCTGTTTTTGTTTCTTTTTTCTTAATTGCTGGAACATATATACAACATACACTTTCCCATTCAACCACTCCCTGACTTGTTACACACACAGTGTGTGCCCGGCTGCTTTTGAGGCTGTGTGGTTTGTCCCTCTACCATTCCAGGTATACCAGCCCCTGGGACCCAGGTGCAGCCAGCCCATCCTCCCAACCACTCCAGGTGGACCTCGGCACTATGAGGACAGGTAGAGCCAGTCCGAATGTAGTGACATCAGGTGACCTCTAGGTCCCCTGCCGAGGGTGGCACCCCTTGAGAAAAGAGCAGAGCCTGGTGAGTTTATGGCCATCACCCAAGCCAACTAGACACCCACCTCTAAACAGAGGGACTGAAAGCACTGGGTGCCTGCTGGTTGCAGATGGCCGGTCTGAAGTTCATAGGGCATGGAACGTTGTAAGCAATTGGCAAAGGGACGGTCAAAAGGAGTCATTCCATTCATTCAGGCCCCCTGGGGGCAAGGAAGCCCCAGGACTTCCAGGACTTCAGATGGGGCTGGGTCTTGGCTTCTCAGAGAAGGTGACATTTGAGCTGAGACCTGGAGGGAAAGGAGCTGGGAAGTGCAGGGTGAAGGGCAGGCCAGTCAGAGGGAAAAGCAGGTGCAAAGACTGGGGTAAGGAGCGCTTGGAGTGACTAACTGGCCAGGTGGAGGCATGGCGGGGCTGGGGCCATGGCAGAGGCTGGCAGGCGAAAGGGAAAGCAGCAGGGTGGAGGCTGGGGAAATAAGTAGGGCTGACTCCAAGCAATAATCCTCTGTAGTGGCCCCTTAGATAAGGTCCTCCGCTTCTACCTTTGTCAGAATCTCCACTTTATAGATGGGAAACCTAAGGCTCAGAAAAGGAAGTAGCCTGCTCAAGGCCACACAGCTTGTAAGAGACCAAGTCAGAGTTTGAACTCCAGTGTGTTCAATTCCAAAATCTCTGCTCTTAAAAACACAACCAAGACACCCTTCAATAGGGGAATGGATAAACAAACTGTGGTACATCCACACAATGGAGTATTAATATGCAGTGATTAAAAAGCTGTAAACTGGGCGGGCCATGGTGGCTCAGTGGCAGAGTTCTCGTCTGCCATGCTGGAGACCCAGGTTTGATTCCCGGTGCCTGCCCATGAAAAAAAAAAGCTATGAACCTACAAACAAAAAGACCTGGATGTGCCTTAAATGCCTTTCACTAAGTGAAAAAAGTTGGGTTGAAAAGGTTATGGACTATATGATTTCAATTATATGACTTTCTGGAAAAGACAAAACTAAAGAGACAGTAAAAAGATCAGTGATTGCCAGGGGTTTCAGGGGAGGGGTGGTGAAAGGGTGGAGCACAGGGGATTTTTTGGACCAGAAAACTATTCTGTATGTTACTGTACTGGTGGATACATGACATCATGCATTTATGAAAACCCATAGGACCCTACAACACATAGAGTGAACCTCGTGCAAACTATGAACTTGTGTTACTAATAATGGATCAAATTGGTTCATCACGGAAAACAAATGTGCCCTGCTACTGAAGATTTTAACTATAGGGGAAACTACAGGAGGGGGGAAGAGGGTATATGGGAACTCTCTGTAGTTTCTGCACAATTTTTCTATAAACCTAAAGCTGCTCTTTAAAAAAAAAGAGACAACTCAAGAGAAGCAAGAATATGGTTCAATCAATAATTCGACAAGGAGAGACAAGGGGTCTTGGTGAGCCAGAAGAAGGGACACAGAGTCCACCCTGGGGAGGGGAGGCGCATTCGTTTGCTAAAGCTGCAGGATAGCAGTATACCAGAAATGGAATGTCCTTTAAAAGGAGAATTTATTATGTTAAAAGTTTACAGTTCCAGTGCTGAGAAAATGTCCAAACTAAGTCACCAACAAGAGGTTACCTTCACTCAAGAAAGGCTGATGCCATCTGGAGCAGCTCTGTCAGCTGAGAAGGCATGTGGCTGGCATCAGCTGGTCCTTTGCTCCTAGGCTCCATTGCTTTCAGCCTCTGTTTCCTGTAAGCGTTCCTCACTGGGCATCCATGGGCCTTCTCTTAGCTCCTCCGGGACACAACTCTGGGTTCTTGCTTGCCTAGCATCTCATGGGAAGGCACGTAGCCACATCTACTGGGTTCTGCATCTCCAAACATCCGGGTCTCGTGTTGGCTCCATTAACTCGGAAGCAACTGTTCTCCAAGTGTCTGTATCAGCTCTCTCTGTTGGCTCTGAGCTTTCTCCAAAATGTTTCCTCTTTCAAAGGACTCCAGTAAACTAATCAAGACCCACACTGAATGGGCAGAGTTACATCTCCACCTAACCAAATGGCCACACCCACAGTCGGCCATACCACATCTTCCTGGAGATAATCTCATCAAAAGGTCACCTGTGTCCACTGCTGGGAGTGCCACATTTCGGTGGAGATAACCTAATCAAGAGTGTTTCCACGCTACATACATATTAAATCAAAATTAAAGGGCATGGCTTTTCCAGCGTACACAGCACTTTCAAACAGGCACAGGCACAGGGAAAGCTTCCAGGAGGAAGGGGCACCAGCTAAAAGAAGAGAAAAGCAGGGGCATGCCATACAAGGAAGTAAGGTAATAGCCCTCATGGTAGAAGATTCAGAAAGCTACACGGAACACAAGGTGAGTGTTGGGGGGAAATTGGGAGCTAAGACAGGAATCAAATCATGAAAGACATCCACCCAACAAATATTCATTGAAGGCTTACTCTGTAGCAAGTGTTGTGCTAAGCATGCGGTTGTTGTGGCAAACCAAATAGGCTAGAGCCTGCCCTCCTGGAGGTTGTCATTTAGTAGGGGAAATACAGACATTAATAAGTCATCATTTACATGGTACCATGGCGGCCAGCCTCCAAGATGGCGCCGGTAATCCTCTCCTCCCAGTCTCCTGACATTCACATACTGCTGCAGTGATTTGGGAATTGAACAGATCCAGGTTCAGACCCTGACTCGGCCCTTTACGAGCTGTGCAGCCTTGAGCAGTTTACTTCCTTTTCGAGCCTCAGTTTCCCCATCTATAAAAGGGAGATTCTGGCCGATACTTTGATCGCAATTTTATAAGAGCCCCTGAGTCAGAACCACCCAGATAAGTCACTTCCAAATCCCTGACCCACCGAAACAGCGAGATAACCAATCATGTTGTTGCTTTAAAACATAGTGGTTTGGGGTAATTTGTTACACAGCATAAATAACGAATACAAATACTTACTTAGTTCTTTATAGCAAGTATCTCTCTTAATCCTTAGAATGACCCCCTGAAGGAGGTACTTATCATTATCTTAATACATGGGGAAACTGAGACAAATCCTTATGTCAAATCCTTATGTCCCTTACCCAAAGACAAAACAGCAGGTGAAGAAATGAGGATTTGGAAACTGGGTCTTCAGAGTCCAGAGCTGCAACCACTGCACTCCAGCTTACCAGCGCAGTGCAGGTCCACGTCATTCAGTCATTCAATATGTACTTAGCACCTACTATGTGCCGGCCACTATTCTAGGTGCTGGGGGAATGAGACAGAGTCCCTACTTTTCAAGGCACCCACATTCTAGAAGGAGAGACAGCTAACAAAGAGGAAACAATCAAACCAGATGACCTTGGATGATGTAAATGCTTTGAAGGAAAAAGCAAGGTAACTAACTGGGCAGGGGTAGAGAGACTTCAGATTAGATGGCCCCAGAGGGCCTCTCTGAGGCTACATTTGAGCAGAGACCTGACAGGAGGAGGAAGGAAAAGAGACACTGCCATGGGAAGACCAGTGAGAAATGCATTCAGGGCAGAGGAAACAGCAAATGCAAAGGCCCTGAGGCAGGAATGGGCTTGGAATGTTGGCAGGATAGGAATGTGGCCAGTGTGGCTGCTGCAGGATGGGCTAAGGGAGATTGGGAAGTGCCGACGACGGTCTAGAGAGGCTGGGTGGGGTTGTTGACTCCATGGGAGAATCTGGAGTTTATTCCCAGAGCAGTGGGAAGCCACTGGAAAGTTTTTATTAGGCAGGCAAGTGGCATGAATCTGTTTTGCCATTTAGAAGGATGCACGTTTCCCTTTTTTTGAACACCCCTGCATCTCCTACCCTACCCCTTCCTCCTTCCAAGTTGCTCACATAGCAGGTTGCTTTTTTAAAGGGCAACAAAGTTACCAATTTTGTCCCTTCTGAGCCTGCCAGTCCATGCCTGTGGGTACAAGGTTATAGACATCTGTCCAAGGAGGCAAGGAGACCTTTTAGAGGGCCAATTATAATACACATAAAAAGATGCTTAGAGTCCCCTTAAACACCCAGCAAAGATCCAAGAAAGAGGGATCTCAGACCCTCTGTATGGGAAGCTGGAGTTAGCACCTTAAAATGGAATGGATTGTGCTAAAATAAGATGATAAATAGAAATTGAATAGAAAAATACTTGAATGGCTATTACTGAAAGGCTGAAATTGAGCTGATGCCAGCGGCCTTAAAGATGAGCTAGAAAGTAACTTGCCTGGAACCTGGTCTGATTTCTATTTTCTGATTCCTGAGCACTTGCCCAAGGTTTGGATAGTCCTCTAGGTGTTAAGAGCAATCCACTTGGAAAGGTCCAGGGCTCAAGTCTACGCTTGTGTTCTACTGTAAATTCTTGCAACAAAACCTCTGCTCTCCAATTGCAATAGAGACAATGTAGCAATGAAACTCATAGCAGGACCTTGTGCTTTGTTAAATACAAATCTAAGATAAAATTGCTACAAGGAAGCCTGCCTGGGTACTGGCAACTCTTTTATCTTACTGGGGGGTGGTTGTATGTATTTATTTTAAAATCCCAGGAGCTGTACACTCAAAAGCAGTGTAGTTAACTGTGCCTAAGTTTTACCCAACAACAACAAAAAATAGATTATGATGCTTTCTTGGGTACCATAATTGTGCCTTTCTATGTACCAGGCACTGATACAGGCTGCACATGTTTTCTCAATGAATCCCATCCCCTTCCTCTCCCCATTGTACTGCTGAAGAATCCAAAGCTCAGAAACAACAAGCCACTTACCAAAGGTCACACAGCAATAAAGAGCCCAGACAGAATTCCACTCCAAGTCCACCTAATTGTAAAGTCTGAAATGTCTGGGAGGCAGACACCTCATCCCACACTTTACGAGCAGCCGGGTGATCTCATTTAACAGATAAGCTTATTTTGAGACTGGTCCAGGATCACCCCAGCCAGCAGCTGGGGGGCAACCTACGATCCGGACTCCTATTCTAGTGCTCCTTTTGGTAGGTCATGCTCCCCTTGCGTTGGGTGAATGTGGATCAGAGGAAGGAAACGAGGGATAGGAAAGATCCCCATTCCCAGCCGCTTTCCTCCAAAGCCGGGAGGAGTCGGCGCGGGGAGCTAAAGAGGGACAGTCGCCCCCAGCCCCCTGCGCCCGCCGCGCCCCCGCAGCGCCGTCCATCCCGGCGCCGTCCCGCCGCCCTTACCTTGGCGGGTGGAGCGCTGCCTGCCGCGCCTGCCGGACCGGAGCGCACTGACACTGGTCTCGCTCATGGCTGCGCCCCGCGTCCCCGAGAGGCAGCGGGAGACCCGCTCCGGCCGCCGCCCCGGCCTGCCCTGCCGTCCCCGGGATTCCAGGTTCCGGCGCCGACGTCACAGAGGCCGGGCCGGGGAGCCCAGGCGGCCCCCGAGGGCCGGGCGGGATCAGATCGGAGCTGGTCCCCGGGGATGGGAGCGCGCCCCGGCGCGGCGGGGAGCCGGGATGGGAGGGAGGGGCTTGGAGGGCCGAGAGAGGCGGGAAGGCGCCACCCAGCGGCGGGGCCGAGCAGCGGCCGACCAGCTGTACGATCAACGAGCAAATAAGAGTATCCGAGACGCCTGCCGAGTGCCTGGAGAAAGTTACTATTTGGGTACAGAAATAAATAAATAAATAAATAAATAAATAAATAAATAAATAAATAAATAAATACACACACACACACTCATATATGTATGCATATATATGCACTTTTGCAAATACATGAGCTATTTCTAGATGGGGACAAGAATCTGGCTCCCTGTGGTTGCCGCGGGTGAGGAGCTGGGAGGCTGGGTGAGAAGGGTTAGGGTAGGAGAATTTTCCCTATATAATGTGTTGTCCTTTAAATTTTGCACCGTATCCACGCTTCATGCCTACTTCTATACCTCCATGGACACTTTAAAGCATAAAAGTAAAAGTGTCTGTAATGAAAAAATAAAATGAAAACGAAAGGAAATGCCTATTGCTACAACTGGATGAACCTCAAAAACAGTATGCTATATGGAAAAAGCCAGACACAAAAGATCACATATTATATGTGATCGATATAAGAAGAAATGTCCGGAATAGGCAAATCTATATTTGCCTCAACAAAAAGAGTTGAGAATGGAAAGTGACTGCTTAGTGGCTATATAGGGTTTTATTTGGGGGTGATGAAAACGTTTGGGGTGGAGGTGATGTTGTATAAGATTGTGACTAATAATGACTAATTTAATGTGAATTTTACTTCAATTTGTTTTTTTAATTTTTAAGTAAGTGCCTAATATAAATAGATGATTGATTAAATGCATAAATGAGATGCATTGACAAATCTGTGCAGAATTCTAAATAATTTGTGTAGATACTTTGCCTCAAGGAGATGGAGTGGTTTAAGCGTGTCCTTCCTAAAAGGATTGTATGGAAGGGAGGGTGGGGAGAGGCAACAAATGATGCCCATTTCTATGGTGAGACATGCTCTCCTTCTTCCCTATCTCTCAAGGGCCACCTCGGAGTTCCCAGGCCTTGAAGGGATTGAATGGAAGGCAGTGCATTTACGAGATGGAAAATGGAACTGGAGGGGAG
>PVIY010038573.1:0-17492 GCA_004026745.1 Myrmecophaga tridactyla | reverse complement strand
CCCTAATTATGCCAAATGTTTGTCACTACCCACATGCATTTCTATGCACTCACCCAGAACCACTTAATTTTACATGCAAAATGGATAACTGGTATTTCCCTAAACTCAGTTGATTGGAAAAATCTTCCTTCCCTCTTGTCTTCCAAGATTTTTTTCTCTGAAGCCACATACATTTCAGGCTTTCACCAACATACCAAGATAACCCTTCCACAAACTAAGTCATTGGGTTGTTCTTTTCCTGTCATCTTGTCATAATGGATCTTCTATGTGTGTAGGAGATAGGATTAAAATAAGACCTGTGGAATTAGTTGGGAGCAGATGGCATTAGGGTGGTGTCAGCAGTAAACTGTGGAGATGGTAATCTGCCTTATGTTATCTGATTTATGTAGAACAGTCTGGGAGGAAGAGAATGTTTGCTTACTCCAAATGGTTATCTTAAGTATAAAGGAAGAGCACTGAAAGATAAGCACTCTGTTCCCTCAGGAAATGCATGCCCAACTTTGTCATTCTGCAGTAGATAAGCAGGATCTGGTTAAGAATAAAGTTGTCCATTGTCTGTTATCACTGATCTTCAGACCCCCTGATCCCATCTCTTTCTCATCATTCCTTAATATCCTTCAAGCTTGGGTCCACAGGAAGCAACATATGTGGCCATAATATGAGATGAAACAGAAGTGCTGGTGTAGCATTGATCAATGACATGAGAAGCAGGACTGCCTATTCATGCAAATTGCCTGTGTCCATGAGTCCTGCTGGTGCATCATCCTTAACAAGCCAAATTTTCCATATTATGTGAGTTTATGGCTTACAGGTTACAAGGAATGCCAGTTCATGGGGGGCAATCCTACCCGTTTGGTCAATTTGTGGTCCAGAGTTAAGCTTTTCATCTGTGCAGGGAACCAGTAGTATGCCAGAAGATCTATTTCAAAAGAAAATGTCATCTTTTCTAGCCAGGAATATGTCTGTCTAATGTGGATGTTCAGAAACAGGAACTATAAATCAGGCCTAACCACAACAGAAACAGGGGCCATAAATCAGGCCCCAAAACAATGACGAGTCCCCAAAACAACTTGGGCAGAAAGTTCCCAAAAGTTACAACTGACTCAACTTACCAAAAACAATAAAACAAAGGGTAGAAAATGGAAGGAACAGGAGGTAGTTTGGCATAAGCTAACAGCATTTTTTGCTTCTGTGGTAAAGCTTGCTTGCTCTCAGCTATGAACTAGGATGTGGTTTTAGCCTTTATAAGCTAACTCTGAGAATCTATCTGGCTGCTCTCTGAATCTCTTCTCAGAGGTTTCTGAGGCAGTTGCCAGTCAGCTAATATAAACTCCAAATTGGCTTGCAATTTAAACTATGTAGTCTCTCTTTCGGAGTGCCCCACAACACTAATACCATACAATAGGACATATCATATGGACAATATAGGATTTTTTTATCTGGACCTGCTTAAAATGTCCTTTCCTGTTCTGGAACACATTCAAAACTGACAGCCTTTTTGTATTACTCATTCTGTGAGTCAAAGAAGGTTTCCTAGATCTTGAACAGGCTTTCTCCTTGTCTCATGATGCCTACCAAAATTTTTCTTTCCTTCTTTAAGGTGGGAGATGAAAATATCTTAATAAATTTCTCTAATTTACAAGAAATTTCCAATCATACTCCTGTAAATGTTTTCCTAAAAAGATCACTGATTTAGTTGACACATGTATTTTCATATGGCTCTACCACCCATCCACATGAACAATGTATCTTAACAAGGATCTAATGTACAAGCACACTTTTACTTATGTAGTCAGATTATCAAGATGCCTTTATGCAGGAATCCAGGCAGTCCAGATCTGTTCTGGGACAGAGGACAATAATGGTGACCAATGTTCTGGAATTTGAAAGTGCTAATGGTTGCAAAACTTTGTGGATATACTACAAACAACGGATGTGTATTTAATAGGGTAAATTTTATGATATGTATATTATATCTCAATGAATCAAAAGAATAGACTCAGTAGGTTATACATTTAGATGCATGTTTTGAAATTAAGATTTTTTAAAAATAAAATTTGTTATTTCAATCTGATGACCAAGTAGGAAACATATCTCAATTGTAAATGAGAAAATATTTATTCTGGGACTAGACAGATTATGTGATTATTTAGTGGAGTCTGGAACACCGCTCCTATGGTTTTTGTGTCCTTAGTAAAAACATATATATAATTCTACTGCCAGTATGAATGTTTTCATGGACATTTAATTCATTTTGCAATGTGTGTTTATTCTCTCCATCCTTCATGATCAAATATTTAGTTACATTAAGGGTATTATACACTGTGTAGATCATAAGCATATAGATGAATTAGGCATATGATTCAGAAAGCAGTTTCATGAAGAAGGAGTTAACATTGTGAAACTGTGATGAAAGTGTGGAAGAGGGCAGAGAAAATGTACTGGGAATAAGCCAGAATTCCTTAGTTAAAGGGCACATCTAACTAATTTCTCAAAGATGAAATGTATAGGCAGGCAAAAATGTAAATGTGGTATCATACATAATCATAGGAATCATGTATAGATGCATGGCAAACATATTGACTGAAGAAATCAAAAGAATTCTAAGGCTACTGCAGAGCAAATATTATAATATAGGAAGATGTCAGAATAGAGTTTAAATTCAGTATACTTTCTTTAGCAAGGTTTTGAATAAGACATTAAAAATAGGCTGAGCCCCCAGTCTTGGGGTTTGTTCATATGAAACTTAACCCCACAAAGGATAGGTCAAGCCTACTTAAAATTAGGCCTAAGAGTCACCCCCAAGAGACCCTCTTTTGTTGCTCAGATGTGGCCTCTCTCTCCAGCCAACACAACAAGCAAACTCACCACCCTCCCCCTATCTACGTCGGACATGACTCCCAGGGGTGTGAATCTTCCTGACAACATGGGACAGAAATCCTAGAATGAGCTGAGACTCAGCATCAAGGGATTGAGAAAAACTCTAGAATGAGCTGAGACCCAGCATCAAGGAATTGAGAAAACCTTCTCGACCAAAAGGGAGAAGAGTGAAATGAGACAAAGTGTCAATGGCTGAGAGATTCCAAACAGAGTGGAGAGGTTATCCTGGAGGTTATTCTTATGCATTTAGTAGATATCACCTTGTTATCCAAGATGTAATGGAGAGGGTGGAGGGAACTGCCTGAAAATGTAGAGCTGTGTTCCAGCAGCCATGTTTCTTGATGATGATTGTATAATGATATAGCTTTCACAATGTGACTGTGTGATTGTGAAAACCTTGTGTCTGATGCTCCTTTTAGCTACCTTGTCGACAGATGAGTAGAACATATGGAATAAAAATAAATAATAGGGGGAACAAATGTTAAAATAAATTTAGTTTGAAATTTATTTTCCATGAAAGGGAGGGGTAAGGGGTATGGTATGTAAAAATTTTTGCTGAGTGTATGTGTAGAGCGGAATGAGCATGTGTTGGGAATGTTTGTGTTTCTTTTTTTTTAATTAATAAAAAATTTTAAAAATATGCTAGTGAATGTAGGATGAAAGCATGACATATTTCACATAAGCACTAATGAAAGACTACAAAATGACATATTTCACATAAGCACTAATGAAAGACTACAAAAGGGAAGAAGTATTATGCAACAGAGAGGAGGAACTGTATTTGAGAATTATTTAACAGATAATCGCTAGGACTTAGTGATTGAGTAGATATAGATTGTGCTATTAAGGCCAATTTCAAAGTAGTGTCAATTTCTGGATTGGTGAAGTGAGTATATAGCAGTGCCTTCCTAAACTGGGAATCTTTTGAGGAATAATTCATTTTAAAAATTTGTACATTAAAATAATTTTAAACCTAAGTGCTTTGTAAGAAATAGTACAAGAAACTCTCTTATGATAATTGCACACGTTCTGAAATTGCTTATATTTTGTCCCCATTCTGTTGAATCATGGATGTCACAAATAGATGATAGACACAGATAGACATAAATATATAGAGAAAGATAGAAAGACAAAAAATAATGGAATGAATATAAAGATAGATGATAGATAGATAGAAAGACAATAGATTGATTTTCTGAATTGCCTGTTAGTACAATTGGGACAATATACTTCTTTGTGCCTAAATATTTCAGTGTGCGATTCTGAAGGTATAGGACAATCTAATATTAAGATGTTGGACAAACCACAGTATTACAATCAAGATCAAAGAATTAGAATTCAATGGCACTATAACCTAATCTGCAGACTATATTAAAAATTACAAAACTGTTTCAACAAGTAATTTCACATTATACTTTTTAAAATGCATTATTGAGTTGTATTCATACACCATAGAAATCATCTGAAATATACAATCACAGGCTCCCACAGGATAATCACATGGCTGTTCACTCATCCTCATGTTTAATTTTAGAATATTTTCTCTACTCCAGAGTAGAAATAAAAATAAGAAAGAAAACCTTAGTTCTCCCATACCCCTTATACACCCCTATTATTGGCTCATAATATTTGTGTAGTACATCTGTTACTGTTGGTAAAAGAGTATTAAAATATTACTTTAGCTATAGTCAATAGTTTTCAATAGGTACATTTTTCTCATATACCTCTCAATTATTAACTCCTTGTAATTATGTTGTACAATGATCTAATTCATGAAATAACTTATTAATATTTGTACAGTTAATCATGGACATTTTCACCATAAGTTTCATTGTGTTACATATCCTTATGTGGTAACTCCCAACTTTCCTTCTGGTGACATACATGACGCTAAACTTACCTTTTGCAGCACATCCACACACAATTCTTCATTGTTAATTATTCTCAGGATAAGATGCTCTGTCCATTTCCAAATGTTTAAGTTCAACCTAATTAAACATTTTGTACATATTAAACAACCATTCCCCATTCACCTCATTCTATATACTGATAACCTATGTTCTATAGCTTATGTCTATGAGTTACATATTATACTTTGTTCATATCAGTGAAATCATACAGTATTTGCACTTTTGTGCCTTGACTTTTCTCACTTACCATAGTGTCCTCAAGGTTTTTCCATGTTGTTGTGTGCTTCAGGATTTCATTCCTTATTACTGCTGAATAATATTCCATCATATGTATATACCACATTTTGTTTATTGATTCATTTGTTGATGGACACTTGGATTGTTAAACAGTGTATAGTCTATTTTTGCAAACAATTTTTTCTCTTACCAAATTCATGAAGTATATTTTCCATTTTCCATTTTTCGTATATGCTGCACTCAGCAGCTCTGTTCTTCTCAGTGGTTTCTAGAATCATACATTTTTTGTGTTCCAAAATGACTCTTCTAACTATCTCCACTCATTCTAACAGCGTTCAGTCAATGCCATGAATAAAAAGCCATTTATTGGTGAAACCATTTGCAAAAACTGTACTCTGAACACCCTCTGACATAGCCCTTCACACTCTGCAAACCAAATATTCCTTTCATTCCACAGCTCTCTTAATCATGATTAAGTGTTGATCATGCTACAAAATTCATAGCAAAGTCTCTGGAACGCTTGGAAAAAGTAGAAATTTATTTAGCTCAAATTGGAGAACAAAGCTGCTAGCACCAGTTTTATGTTCCACAGTGGGGAGAAAGAGGGGCAGTTATGAACAGAGGATGAGGGATTTTCCCAGCCACAAGTCTAGACTCTCTGGGACACAGCAGATTTTAAATTAGCCCTCTTGGGTTCACTCATAAAACTCAAATCCCTGAAATAATTCTGACATTTTCAGAAAGTCCCTCACTTTTATCCTTCCCACAGGCTAAAGCAGAGAAATTCATGCATGCAAGTTTTCTTTTAATTAGATGAGAAACTTTGCTGCTCTCTTGTTTGTAAAAAAATCTGAAGTCCACTTAAACACAGATTGACTCCTAACCAAATTCCATTCTCTTCCATTAAATATCCTTCCTATGTCTTCCATCTCATATTTCTTGAAAGAGTTCTAATTCCATGAATATGCTTTTATCATAGATTGGTATTTGCCCTTTGGTCTACTGCATTATCTCTCTTACCATTTTTATTTTCTTGAAATTCTCTTAGTGTAGTTAGGAACATTCTGAGAGTGACCAACCTCAAACATTTCTAAGTCTTACTATGTTGAGCTAGATCCAGGTTGTTGTAGAAATGTTTACTAATATTTCTTCCATTCCTCCCATTTTTTTCTTTCTTCATTAATTCTTGCCTTTCCTCCTTTCTTCATTCAAGAGCAGTTGTTATATGCCTTCTGTTTGTAAGGAATCATGCTGTATGCTCCTGATTGGAAAAAAGTCATGATACAAGCTGTGCCAGTTTGAAAGGATTTATTTACCCTAGAAAAGCCACGCTTTTATCCTAATCCAATCTTGTTGGATTCTCTTAACACCTCTTCAATAATGTAAGTTGAAAACTTGATTAGGTTATCTCCACAGAGATGTGACTCGCCCAAACGTGCGTATGCACTTTTGAATAGAGGGGTATGTGATTTCACCCATTCCAGGTGGGTCCTGATTAGTTTACTGGAATCTGTTAAAAGAGAAAGCATTTTGGAGAAAGCCAGAGAATGATGAGATAGCCATGAAAATGACAAGAGCAGCAGAGACACAAGAACTGGAGCCTACCAGCCAGTGGATTTTACTGATAAAGGAGAATGCCCCTGGGGGAGCTTCATGAAGCAACAGGCCTGGAGAGAAAGCTAGAAGATGTTGCCATGTCCATCATGTGCCTTTCCAGTTGAGAGAAACCCTTTGAGAACGGCACAAGAGCTACAAGGCCGAGAGTTCACACAGCCAGCAACATTTGGAGATGCCAAAGGAAAATGCCTCTGGAGGAGCTTAATGAAACAAGAAGCCAGGAAAGAAAGCTAGCAGACATTGCCATGTTAGTTATACACCTTTCCAGTTGAGAGAAAAAACCTGAACTCCAATTGGCCTTTCTTGAGTGAAGGTAACCTTATTGGTGTCTTAGTTTGGACGTTTTTATAGACTTGCTTTAATTGGGATATTTTCTTAGTCTTAGAACTGTAAACTAGCAACTTATTAAATTTCCCATTTTAAAAGCCATTCTGTTTCTGGTATATTGCATTCTGTAAGCTGCAAACTAGAACACAGGCCTTCAACTTTTTAATAATGTGTGGGTTGTACACCTTTAATTATGATTCTTAATGATAAATTGGAGGAAAAAAACTGTGCACATTATATTTCCTCCTAGGTTCTAGGTTTTATTTTTTTATATATTGTCAACTCAAAGATATTGATTCAATGTTGATGGAAAAAAAATTTAAGATATATACTTTCAATGGCATGGGGTATTCACAATGGATTTGTGTTAGAATAAGAATAAGAAATAAAGCAGGAAATGCAAGGAATGCTCTTTCCATACTCTCTTCTGTGAAAGGAAAAGAAGCAATTGATTCAGAGGGTAGAACACTGTCAGCTAATCTTCAGCTTATTCTTGAAACACCAAAAATAATTAGACTATACACTGTTTTGGTTCCTACATCTTCTCCTATTCTATTGGTTTCCTTTATATTTTCTGTTTCCCAAACTTATAGGTCAGTCATTTTTCACCCTCAAACTATTCAAACATGTTAGTAATTCCTTCTACTCACAAGAATTTAGTCAAGCCACCTTCATTATACAACCCCCTATAACAATACTCCCAGCTAAGATTTTCTCTCTCTCTCCCAAACACATAGGGTACATGTTTTATCATTCTAATTTCATGTTATGCTTAACATTCTTTGAAAAGATGTCCTGCACACTCTATTTTGTTCCAGGATAAGTAAACTAATATTTGTTTATACTTATTGGTAGAATAAACTATTAAAATAGTATAATGTATCATCTAATATCTATGCATCTAGATAAATTTTTGATGAGGCTGTAGGATATTATTACAGAGCCATAAATACTAATTTGTTCCTCAGAAACTTACAGATATATATTATATAAGAAGCATATGTCAACTGGACAATTTTATGTCTTCTGCAGTGTAAAATCAATTAGACCTATTTCTGTCAATCATTTATTAAAATAAAAAATTAGCATATAAATGATTAGATGTTAGACTTTGATTAATAGTTGGATTCTTTGTAGTTGTTGTGGTAGGCTATAAGATCAGAAAATATTCATTTGTACACAAATATTTTGGTATACAGAAAAATATGACTCACTTTCACACTGTTATTTTATTAATATGCTTACCACAATATTACCATGAATTCTAAGTTGCACTTCCTTTTGTTAAAGGACACTTCATTCATAAAATGGCAAATGACAACCACTGTTTTAGATCTAAGAAGTGCTTGCTTCCCTTGATATGTAATAGAAAGTATCCATATTTTCTTTGACCTATGAGGTATGCAAAGTCAATGATGAAACTTGAGTATATTCATGTATTTTTATGTAATTTAGATTCAAGTAATGCAATTTAGATTTAGGAATTTAATGTAGATTCAAGTCTTGTTGGTTATATATTGAACATGATTGCCCTGTCTACGGTATTCTTGTTTATTCATTTTCCAAACAAAAATACATTTGTTGATGTCCAAATTATCAAGATGATGATGTGTTCTGGGTCCTGAAGAAGAAATTATTTCCTATCTTTAATTTACAAAGATATCTCATTGCTTTCTTCATAGAAATTTTTATTGTTTAAGGTTTACGTCTAGGTCCTGTGCATAACTTCAATAAATATTTTATACAGTTTGAAAAGTAGGTTAAGTTTCCTTTTCCTTTATATGAATAGCCAATTATTGGAGTAACATTTGTTGAAAATGCTTTCCATTTTCCAATGAATTCCTTTGTTACCTTAATCTAAATTCAATTTACCATATATTTGTGGGTTCATAGGCAGGGTCTCTTTTCTGCTTGATTAATCTATTTGTTTATCCTTATGCTGGAAAGCACACTGTCTGAATTTTGATACTTTTATATTAGTCCTGATGTTAAGTAATGTGAATACTCAAAATGTATTCATCACGTAAAAATTGCTTTAGATATGTCTTTGACTTTCCAAGTAAATTATTGAATTAGCATTTCAATTCACATAAAAAATGGGTAAGAGATATTTAGGAATGCTTTAGATCAATTTATATATAGATCAATTTAAAGAGAACTGATTTTAATATTGAGATACCTAAAATATGAATGTTCCATAGTCCTATATCTTTAGGATTTATCTAATTTCTCTTAACAGTGTTCCATAAATTTCAGAATAGAATCATTGACGTTTTTAATAATTTTATTGACATGTAAGTGTTTCCTAAGTACATTATGGTTTTAAAATCTATGGAGAAAATACTGTGTTTTATTTCCCAATTTATTGTTTCCAGTATGTAGAATTCAAGTATATGCATATTGACCATATAACCTCTAATCTTGCTCAATTTGTGGTATAAGCTTTATTGGTATAATCTTTAAAATCTCTCATATAAAAAATTGTGTCTACTACAAATAAAGCTTTGGAGCTGGTAAAGGGTATGGAACTCAGCCTGGCACACAGGATGCCCATAGTTGCTATTCTCTTCTCCAGTCCTCTATTCTTCTGAGATTTATCACCTCAACCATACCGAATCTCAGACTGTTGGGCACTGGTATTTATCTGTAACTCATCACACTTTTCATTTTTCAGTTGGACTTCTTGAATTAAAACTTGTCTTCAATCCTATTTTCAGATTATCATTTTATAGATTGTGTGTGAGTGAATTCTCCCAAGAGTTTCATTCTAGTGCTGTTTCTTCAGTGACTCCTAGACTTTGATGGTCAGTTTAAGTTGGGACCTGAATAATGGTTGCTGGTTTTCTGCCTTGGGTTAAGAACAGTGTTAAATATTATACATAGAAGTGGTAGAAGTAGGACAACATATTACCTGTATTTTCAATACTGTTTAAATGTAAAGACAGAGTTTAGAAAAAAAGACAAAAAATGGGCTTGCTAACTGAACTTCCAAATGAAGTCAATTAAATGTCAAGTGAGGGCCATATGATAATGGAAGAGCTTACCCCAGTGCAGTACAGACATTGCCAGTAGCAGCAGCACAGTGCTCCTCCCAAGGAGAAAAATATTGAGATGACACAAATGTTCTGACTTATCCTTCCTAAATTAGATATTTAGAAGAGGGAACCCTAATGGACCAGAAGGGTTGGTTTAATATGGCTTGCTCATCCCAAAGGTAACATCAAGAGTGGTAACAATCAAACACACCTCAAATTGTTCAACAATAAGTAATAATAAATAATTTAAAATGTTTATTATGTTTATATTTATATTTTATTATTTATTTTTAATATTTAATTACTTGTTTATTTTTACATTTATATATTTTTAACTTTTAATTAAAAATAAATAATCAAATTCTATCCTTTCTCTCATGTACTCTTACCAACAAATGAGAGAGCCTACTGAAAGTTCTCTTGGAAATATTTCAATATTTATTCATCAGATTGGAAATGCAAGGCAAGGAGACTCCCCTAAAAGAATGTGCAAAAGAAATATGTATTTTACAGAAAAGATATACAAATATCATGACAGAAAAATATTTTATTCTTTGTTCAATGCATTTATTATAAGGAAATCCATTTTTTATCTATCAAATATCAATGCATAAAATGCTTGATGACAAACTATTAATAAGAGTTCCGGCAAACATTTTATTTTAATTATTTTAGAAATTGATACAATATTTGTGTAGGATGATTTTGATGTATCTATAAATCATTAATAAGATCTTAGTTGAGTATTTTTTCTTTTTCCAAGCAATTTTATGTTCAGGAATTTGTCCAATAATTTTCCAGTTCCGAAAATGTGTTAGAGTGTGGAGAGTCCTGCCATTTGTCCTTGCATGGACCTATTTTATTCTGTATTTCATCTGTATTCTTCAGCTTGGAACTGATCTGGGAAATTGTAAGGCTATATTGAGTGAACATTCTGAACTCATGACTAGAAATTTCATAAATTATGGATTATTGAAGATATTAAAATATTTTCTGGTTTCAAATTCTGTCCCTGCATGGGTCCAAGATCCCTACATATGTTCCAGGGACTTCTGGAACTAGAAATTGTTAGAAATATTTCAAAACTTTAACAAATACATTTAGAGCTGTATTGGACCAGCCAAATAATGCAGCTGCCTGTTTATGGCCTACCAGTTGTGAATGGTTTTTGAAGTTGGACATTTGCAAACAATTTTCTGATCTAACTTTGAGCACTACTTGGTCAAAAAGCAAAAATAAACAAAACAAAAACCTCCATTCCTCATTAGAGGACCTGATTTACTAACACACTGTCTTAAATTATTATAATTACATTTTTAATTGCATCAATAAAAACTGTGTGGAAATGTGCTTTGTCTTTGCTATATGAATGCCTACAGGATTTCTCTAATTTTCCTTAATGGCCAGCTAAGAATAAATCATTAATTTTTTTAAAGAAAAAGCAATTCTGACCCATAACGTAGAATTATAAGAAATTTCTTCTCATGTTATATGATTTCTAACCTAAATAAATTATTTTAGCCAAGTAAAATAGAACTGTTTGGTAAACCAATAATCTAAATGTTATCTCACATAAATATTGTTTATTTGTGTTTTCAAAACATGCCCCATGATACCCTCTGGATTTATAAAATATTCACTATAACAAAGGTAACTGACAAGGACTACCCATAGAACCAGAAAGATTATCTACCACCTACGTGGCATGAACTTCAATATTTCTTATCTCTGTGGTGAATATGAAAAACAAAATATGGACATCTGCATATAAGGAAGTTTTGCATGATATTTTAAAAAGATGATCGCTGGGCGACTGCCGTGGCTCAGCAGGCAGAGCTCCAACCTGCCGTGCTAGAGGTCTGGAGTTTGATCCCTGGTGCCTCCTGCCCATATGCAAATTAAAAAAAAAAATTCAAAAAGATGATCGCTGATCTGAAGTCTTCATGAACAACCCATTAATCTTAATATCACAAGTCATTAATCTTAGACTAACCACTTCATATCACTGGTGATATGATAGCCTTAACTCATTTAGAAGCATGTTGTTTATGTCTACTGTAAAAGTGTGCTGAAACATGTCCAGGTGAAAGCACACCACACACACACACATCTACTTTTCACATTCAGAGACTTATTGCACCACAAATTAAAGATTTCGTAATAAATCATACTCAATTTTATAAAGCTTGCATGGATATTGTTGATAATTGTATTTTCCTTGTTTTCTGAAACTGTACCCTGCATTCAAGCCATATTGAGAAAAAAAGGTGCAGAAGTCTGAACACACATTTTTCTAGGGAAATCTCTTCAACCACCTACCCCTGCGTGTGCCTCATTAGTGCCTTGGCCATGCATAAATTATTCCTCAAGCGTTAGACTACCTAACTGAAAAACAAAACACACAGAATGTAGAACATTCTTCTGTTTCTTTCACCTACATTCCAGTGGTTCATTCTCTTTGCTAATATATCTAACACATAACCCTAATCTGTCTCTCTCTCTCTTTTTTCCTTCCAGGAATTTAGGGGGACAGACCCAAGAAACATAACAATTATCATAAATGTACTTCTGTATTACTATTGTCTAGAATAAAATTTATAATACTTAAGCTCTCTAAAACATGTGTTGATGGTGTAGGGAGTGGAAAAACTGTTGATGTGAAAAATTGAACACCAAAGTTCAATGCTCTTTGGCCTATAACTGCCAATATGATTCTAAAGATAGATTTAAACATTTAGACTTTATTGCTATGTTGGCCTAACAAAGACTTTTGCAAAAAAAAAAAAGACATATTTAATATCTTAATGCTCATACTCTTTTTAACAAGTGGGATGATAAAGGAAAAAAGTAGAGGAAACAGCTTGTTTTTCTTCTATACCTGGATGTTGAAAAGCAATGAGCCTTGGAGCTCATGTAACAAACTTTAATATGAGATATACATATTTCATGAGCCTTTCTGGAGATGGATTGTGGAGGAGAAATCTTAAGCAGGAACTTATTACTTAAAGAAAAGAGAAAAACACATAAACATTTTCTCTCTTTTCAGCTCTGAATTTTCATTATTCAGGAAGCATCTAAGTTTTTATTGAGGGAGAAGTATTACGGGATATGCTGATCAGGAAACAAGCTATTGTGCTGGGAAATTGGAAGAAACAATAAATGTAAATTTCAAGCTCCTCATATAATTTTATGTTTCTCTTATCTTGAAAGATGAATACTGTTCACAAAGAAGAACACCTGAAGGTATTAATCAAGGGAGATTTCACGGGCAGATCATTTTGACCATGTGTATGTGGAACTCCTTGGTCTTTACACCACAGACAAGTGGATTGAGAAATGGGGGGGAACAGCAAGTAAATGCTAGAGACAAGATTTTATGGATATAAGGGTGAATGTGAGAACTAAACCTATATGTGAAGAAGGAGAAGAAGGCTAGGAGGTAGAATTCAAAGAAGTCACAAATGTGAGCAATGCAGGTATTGAATGCCTTAAACCTAGCTTCCTTCTGGGACCCATGAAAATCTGTTGTAAGTATCTGGATATGGGACAAAGCAATAAATATGAGGTCGAACCCTGCAACACTGAAGGCCACAAAAAACCATGGCTCCTGTTAGCCTGGACATTTCTTTCATCTAGTTTCACAATGATCCTATATTCATAATAAGAGTGAAAGATAACTGTTGTATGATAAAATTGAAGCTGACACTTTATCAGTACAAGACACAGGGCTATGAGAATGGCAGCCCTGAGTATAACTACAGCTCTTGTGGAGTGACCAGCTGGCAGGTGAAGAAGGTGGCATGTCTCAGTGGATAACAGATGGCAACATAACAGTCCAGAGCCATCGCCAGTAGGATGCTTGACTATTATCTGTAATGTGTGCATAAGCCACATTTGTAGCAAACAAGAATCAAAATATCTCTGGCATATGGAGTCAGAAGATTACAAACTTCTTGGGCATTATGCTGCTACCAAGGGCAAAATCTCTGGCTCCCAACATATCTAGGATATGTACATGGGCTCTTGGATGCTGCACTCAGATATGATGACGAACAGAAGCAAGTAATTTCCAACCGTAGTGATGATATACATGGCACAGAATGGAATCCCAATCCAGCATTGCACAGATTCTAGTCCTGGGATCCCTACTAGTTTCAATATAGGAGGTATGAAGCCTATAAAGTTGGAAATGGAAGTATTTCCCTTGGTGCTCCTGTTGCAGCAAAATAAGATTTTCATCATACACTGATGTTTTCTTCTCCTTCCTATTTTTATCCAAACCCAGCTTATTGTGTCTGAATTTGGTAAAATTTTAAGATCATATCATCTAACTTACTCATAGTATTTATGAAAAAATTCAGATGCCTGGAGACGCATCACAACTTTCAGTTGAGTCATCCACAGTCAGCGTGTCACAAGAAATGTTATGTGAATGGCAGGCTGACTGCCTTTAGAACCAGCAAAATCACCTGTGTAAAGCAACAACCTTCTAACCTGACTTACTTCCCTTCCAAACCTCTTGACAAAAAAATCAGAGGTGTTTACTTTGCTTGTAAATGGCACTTTTAACATAATTGTTGAGTCTCTACATAACCCACCCACATTCTGGCTACTTCTGTTGTAAACTGTTATTCCCAGTTGTCTTTCACTCATCAACTGCCAGTTTGGACTGGCCATTTCCCAAACTCTGACCAGTTGATTCCTGAGGTCCTAAGATAATATTGTGTATACATCTATATTATCTGCATCTGTGTATGTTTGGACATTGTGGTAGTTAGTTTCATGTGTTAACTTGCCTAGGTGATGGTGCCTAGTGTTGTTGCTGTGGCCTTGAATCATGTGAAATTCATCTATGGCTGAGTACAGCCACAATTGGCTAAGAGGAGTGCCTTTCACAATGAGTGATGTTTAAATTAATTAGCTGGAGGCTTAAAAGAGAGGTCAGAAGAGAGCCGAATGCAGCACAGCCAAAGCAGCTCAGCATACTTCATATCAGTACCTTCAGTTCAGCTCAGAAGTTTGGAGATGCAGAAAGGAATTGCCCCGGAGAAGGATGTTGGAACTCAAAAGCCAGTCAGGAGGCCAGCAGACATCGCTTTGTGCCTTTCCGTGTAAGAGAGAAACTCAGATGAAAGTTAGCTGCTTTTCCTCAGAAGAACCACAAATTTTTAACCAAATAAATCCCCTTTTATTAAAAGCTGATCCATTTCTGGTGTGTTGCATTCTGGCAGCTTTGGTAAACTAAAATATTTTGGTAACAGAAGTGGGGTGCTGCTGCAGTTTGCAAATACTGACCTGTTGGAATGATTTTTTGTTTGGTTTTGTTTTGGATGTGTAAGGGAAAGATTTTGGAGGAACTGTGAGGAGCTTAATGTAGAAGACCTGGAGTGCTTTGAAGAGACTGTTGGTATAAGTGGAACCACTGTCAGTATGGACAAATGGGGACAGAAAAGGGCTAAATTATAGTTTGCAGAGTGAGAACCAGGAAACTAGAGTCTGAAGCCAAGCAACCTCAGGCCAGGAAAGCAGACACACATATACATGTGGAGAAGGTGAGTTTGCCCCAGGAGCAGAGAGTAGGCCTTCTGCATTGTTGCTCAGAGAGAGTTGTGCCACCCCAGGCATTGAAGAGGGTGGAGTGCATGAACTGGGGATTGGGGGGGAGCCTGGCTGCTACCCCATTGCTCTGGATGGGTTGAGCATGTACCCAGAGATTGCAGAGATCCTGGGTGCTGCCCCAAAGTTTGGAGAGGATGGAGCTGAGAAAAATGTGGTCTCCCCAATGTCCACCATGATTAGAACCACCCCGGTGTTTGGAGAGAGCAAAGCCACTTCATAGGCCCTTAGAAAGTTTGTGGGACTGTCACTTCCTAAAGCCCTGAGGATAAATGACTCTCAGACTTTGAAATCCAATGGAGTCTTCCCTGCAGGTTTTCAGAACTGCTTGGGTCTGGGGACACCTATGTTCCTTTTGATTTCTCCCTATGGAAACAACAGCTTGTATCCTATGACTGTCCTTCCTTTGTATATTGGCAGCAGATAACTTATTTAGTGTTTCACAGGTCCAGAGACAGAAGAGATTTTTTGCCTTAGAATAGAGCATGCTTGTAGTTGATTTTGATGATATTTTGTACTATATTTGAGTTGGTATTGTACTTGTATTGTTACTGAAATGATCTGGGGCTTTTGTGATGTGATGAAGTGAATGTATTTCATTAAGTATGGTTTAAGGTGATGTGTATAGTTGATAAGGAGCAGACAATATCATAGTTAGGTTCAGGTGTCAATTTGGCTAGGTGATGGTGCCCAATTCTGTTGCTGTGGACGTGAATCATTCACATGTGAAATTCATCTATGACTGATTACATCTGCAGTTGGCTAAGGAGAGTGTCTTCCGCAATGAGCGGTGTTTAAATTAATTAGCTAGAGACTTAAAAGAGAGAGGTCAGAAAAGAACTCAATGCAGCACAGTCAAAGCAGCTTAGCATACTTTATCTTAGCACTAGCAGCTCAGCCCAGAAGTTTGGAGATGAAGAAAGGAATTACCCCAGGGAAGGCTGTTGGAACCCAGAAGCCAGGAAAGAAGGCCAGCAGACATCACTGTGTGCTTTCCCATGTAATAGAGAACTCAGATGAAAAGTTAGGTGCCTTTCCTCTCGAGAACTATACATTTTTAACTAAATGTCCCCTTTTATTAAAAGTCAAACCTTCTCTGGTGTGTTGCATTCTGGCAGCGTAGGCAGACTAAAACAGATGTCCTTTCAAGAGAATGTGAAAGAAGAGTCTTTAGAAAAAATTCATTCAAATTTATAAATTTTCATTAGTCACAGCATAAGTTCCCTGCTGTTTTACAAATTTCTAGAAAAACTGCATTTTGTTTTGCCCATATTTATAACAGCTGATGTCCTTAAAATTAATTGTGTGCTTAAAATAGAGAACATACACACTGGCATTCATATTACAAAGTGAATAGAGAGAAATAACCTCTACATTGCAAGAGAATAGGTGGCAACAATGCATGGGTGGGAAGAAATTATTTCTGGAGAAATATATTATATAGAAAAGATAATGGAAATGGGTACTGGCCACAATAGAGACCAGTGCCTAGGATTCAACTTCACTGCTACCATTAGCCTAAGACTTGGCCAAATTAGGTTCATCCATTTTAATAAAGTATAAATACTCTAGAAAGCAGATCATTATGTGAGCTTGGCCATTAGCAAATTCCAGAAAATAAATGGGTAAAAATAAGAGTTAAAATTACTTAAAGAAGTCAAATATAAAATTAATCATAGTATACAATATGGAATATTTGAAGTTATTAAGAAGAGGAATATAAAATAAATATCTTGAGAATCAACTCTCAGTTTTACTGATGACTGAGTTTTCAAAAACCTTGGCTCCTTATGTCTTCACTGAGAGTTTTCCTTTGGTAAAAATCATCAATCTTTAAAGTCACACACCTGAGTCAAAAAAAAAAAAAATT
>PVIY010038572.1:0-23802 GCA_004026745.1 Myrmecophaga tridactyla | reverse complement strand
TCTGGGGCAACCACGGAGAAGGGGAAACTTCTCTGACATGGGGAAGACACATTCTCATTCTTACTAAATGCCACTAGATTGTTCTCCAAATTAACGGCCCTACTTTTCCTCCCACTGGCAGTGAAGAAAAGGGCTTGCTTCCCCATCGTCACCACACATTAACTTTTTCTGTCTTAATTTGTGTTGAAGTTTAATTCGTACACGCTGTAGTATTGAAGCATGACATTGACAACTTGATGAGTTTTACTAAAGGTATGCTCTCCCTATAACCAACATGTAGATTGAGAGTAGATCATTTCCAGCCCCTGGAATGTTCCCTTGTGTCATTTCTTTGTCAATAGCCACCCCCATCCCCCACCATGGAACTTCTATTTTGGTCTCTAACATTGTAGTTTGATTTCACATATTTTTCACCTTTGTCTAAATGACATCACAGGCAATGGATTCTTTTATGTCTCACTTCTTTCACTCAACCCTATACCTTTGAGATTTATCCCTAGGGTTTCGAGTGATCAGTAGTTTCTCCTTTTTTCACTGCTGCATAATACTCCACTCTGAGAAGCCACGCAATGGACTTATCCATTCCCCACTTGATGGCCACTTGGGTTGTTTGCACTTTGGGTTTAATAGTGAGTAACCATGAACATTTCTGTGTGAGTCTTTGCATGGATTCATGCCTGTATTTAGCCTGGAATATTAGGTTATGGGTGAGACATCACCGTTTGCTTTTTCTTAAAATTGTACGGTAACACACACACACCACACACAAATATATATAACATAAAATTTGCCATTTTAACCAGCTTTGAGTGTACAATTCAGTGGTCGTAATTATAGTCACGATATTGTGCTGCCGTCATCATCGTCCAATAGCGGAACTTTTTCATCACCCCAAACAGAAACTCCGCACCCATTGGGCAATAACTTCCCATTTCTCTCGCTCCCCCCAGTAACTTCGAATCTACTTTCTGTTTCTATGGATTGATCTATTCTGGACATTTCATATCAATGGAATTATACAGTATTCTTCCTTTGGTATCTGGTTGCTTGCGCTCAACACAATGTTTTCAAGGTTCATGTATCAGGACCTCGTTCCCTTTTTTAGGACCGAATGACATTCCGCTGTCTGGGTGGACCGCATTTTGTTTCTCCATTCATCCACTGATGAACACTGGGGCCGTCTCTGTCTCTAGGCAACTGTGAAGGGTTCTGCAATGAATGTTCCCACACACGTGGTGCTTTGTAAATGAGGGTCTGTCCGTTCCCCCCAACCCAGCCTCTGCTGATGAGAAGGTGCAAAGGGCCAGTTCAGTCCTTTGCACCTTCGCATGCACAGTTGTGCACGCGACTTTCTTAGGAGAGAGGGGCTTTGGAGATGTGATTAGTTACATTGAGATCACACTGGATTTGGGGGGACCCGAATCTGATATCTGTGTCCTTATAAGAAGGCAGAGAGGAGAGGCAGACAGACAGATGCAAAGCCAGAAGCTGACCATATTGACGACAGAGGCCAGGGAATCCAAGTGATGTGGCCGCAAGCCAAGGAAACAAGGATGGCTGGCAACCCAGAAGCCAGGAGAAAGGCGTGGCACAGATTGCCCCCTGCAGGCTGCAGAGGGAGCCCAGCCCTCCCCACACCTCGATAAATGTCAGTTATTTCAAACCATCGGGTTGGGGTGCTTTGTTACCGCAGCGCTAGGGACCTAAGACGGGAATCAGGCATTTGTTGCCCCGATCCGCCCTTTTAATCCACCTCTGAAGACATGACCACAACCAATGAGATACATGACGGCCTTTAGATACTGGTCGAAATATTTTAGTCAAAGTGATAAGATGTGATGGGACAGGGGGAGTACAGCCTGGTGGCCTCAGGCAAGGGTCTGCAAATGTTTTCAGAAAAGAGCCAGAGTAAATATTTTGGGCTTTTGCAGGCCACATATAGTCTCTGTCACATATTTTTATTCGTTTTAACACCCTAAATAGCTCAGGGGTCATACAAATAAAGGCCTTGGACAGGATTTGGCCAAAGGGCCATTGTTTGCTGACTCCAGGTCTAAGCATTTTAGCACCGTGCCTGGGCCATAATGAGTACCAATTAATTAAGCCTCCAGAGGTGGGTTTTCTGTTGCAGCTCATTTTGAATTGGCAGCTGCGTATTGTTTTTTCTTTTATTGCCCCCCTCCCCAAAGTTGGACCAGCCCCATCATCTTTATCAGCCACTCTGTCTAATGTGGGAAAATGCATTCGGAACAGTGAAAATTGGAGTACCAACGGCGATAGCCACGTTACATTGAATGCATGTGCCAGTAGAGCGCTATATCCTCCAGACCACAGAGATCCTCCTTACACCCACTTCACAGAAGAAGAGCCTGAGGTTCAGAGAAGCAACTGGCCAAGTCCCATGGAAAGTGGCAGAGCTGCGATAATTTAGCTCAGTGCTGAATTCAAGTCTGAAATGTCTTTATTTTACTGTTTAATGACATGCATGAGGATAAAACTCAGGAAAACAAATCATTTTCCCTCAGAATTTTGAAGGCTTGCTGTATCAAGTTCTAGTTTCTAACATTCCTCTTGAGACATCTGAAGCCATGCTGATCATTTGTATGAATGCTGCATTTTTCTCTCTGGAAATTGGTAAAAAATTTTTGGTACCTAGTGCTTTGACATTCTTTATTCAGGGTATTTGGTGAACTCTGGAAACACATGCTTATCAGATTGGGGAAATTTTCTTGATTTATTTCTTTGAGGATAGTCTTCCCTCCATCCATCTTTTGAAAAAAAATATTTTTAAGAGTCCTGTTATTATTATTTTAATGAGAGTTGTAGGTTTACTGAAAATTTATGTAAAAAATACAGCATTCCCATATACCCCCCCATATTGCTGACACTTTGCATAAAGGAGGTACCTTTGTTACAACTGATGAAAGAGTATTGAAATAGAACTATTAACTATATCCCATAGTTTGCATTAGGTGCATTTCTTACTCTATTATTAACCCCTTGTATTAGTATCATACATTTGTTATAATTCATGAAAGAACATATTATACTTGTACTATTAATCCCAGCCCCTCGTCCACCGCAGGAGTCACTGTGTTCTAGTCCCATGTTTTATCTTCTTTCATTCTAGTAACATACACAATCTAGAACTTTCCCTTTCAATCACATACATAGATGGTTCAGCGTTGTTAATTACATTCACAGGAACAAGCTACCATCTCCACCATCCATTTCCAAACCTCTACAGTCAACCTAAATAGATTCTGTACAAACTAAGCATCAGCTCCCCATTCTGTACCCCTGATATTCCCCCCTGGTAACTTTTATTCTAGATTCTAACTCTTTGAGTTTGCTTATTATAATTAGCTCCATATCAGTGAGCTCATACGATATTTATCTTCTGGTTTCTGGCATATTTCATTGAACATAGTGTCTTGAAGGTTCATACACGTTATTGCATGCATCAGGATGCCATCCTTTTTTATAGCTGAATAATATTCCATTATATACAGATACCACATTTTGTGCACCTGATGCACATTTGAGTGACTTCCATCTCTTAGCGATTGGGAATAATGCCACTGTGAACATTGGTGTGCAAATGTCTGTTTGTGTCCCTGCTTTCAATTCTTCTGGGTATATATACCTAGGAGCACGACTGCCAGGTCATACGGGAATTATTTTTCCAACATGGTATCTCATTGTGAGTTTGCTTTGCATTTCCCCAGTCCGCTGCCTGCTTCTGAATGGCCCACAAACTAAGGGTGGTTTTTACCATTTTAAATGACTGGGATGGGGGGCAGGGGGGAATCAAGAGAAGGATTATATTTCATTGCACTTGAAAATCATATGAAATTCACATTTGAGCACCCATAAGTGAATTATTTCTTTTTTTCTCTCTCTCTCTTTTTTTTTTTTTTTTTTTTTTTTTGCATGGGCATGCACCGGGAATCGAACCCGGGTCTTTGCCACGGCAGGCGAGAACTCTTGCCTGCTGAGCCACCATGGCCCGCCCCATAAGTAAATTTCTTATCGGCACACAGCCAGTTACGTGTTATCCGTGATGGTTTTCAATTTGACTTGCTTCACCGCAATGTTTGGCAAACTAAACGCTTGGGCTTCATGGAAAAAAAAAAGAATCTCACTCTTCTCCTTACAAAGACAGGGGATTTTCATAGGGCTGCAAATATATATGCGTATTTTGTCATTGTTGGGAAGCAAAGAAAAGCCTGCCATCTTTCATCCTGCAGAAGAGGAATTAATACAAAAAAGAAGTCTGAATGCTACCTGTGACAAATAAACAGTCTTCTGTTTATGCCCCAGTTGGCTTCATGACTGTAAGATAATATGTGCTTAGAGCTGTTGAGTCTGTGGTCATTTGCTACACAGCAGTAGCTAACTGATATGCCCTGTTTTGCAGATTGGAGTGATGAGGGCGTGAAGAGGGGAAGCCAGTCGGCTAAGCTCATCCAGCAAGCTGGGGTGCAGAGATGAGAAACTGGACTTATCACCCAAGTCCTCATGGGTCCTGGGGACAGACTGTCTGGATTCAAATCCCAATCACACCACTTACTGAGAGGCCTTGAGTAAATTATTTGACCTCAATCTGCCTCAGCTTCCCCATCAATAAAATGGGGAGATTAGTAGCATACATCTCAAAGGTTTGAGATGAGGACTGAGCTAGCACCCACCAAGGGCTTAAAACAGCCCCCTGGCTCACAGTCGTACTTAATAAGAGCTTAGCATCATTAGATGCGAAAAGATATTTAGTCCCTGCCAGATGCATTAGGGGAACCTCAGTGACTCAGGTAAGCAAAAGGCAGGAAAATAGTATTGGAGATATAATCAGCTAACTCATGGTCTTCAATCCAGGGCAATTTTGGTGCCCAGGGGACACTGGACAATGCCTGGAGACATTTCAATTTATCACAACTACAGGCATCTAGTGGGGAGAGGCCAGGGATGCTACTTAACATCCTACAATGCCCAGGATGGCCTCCACAGCAAACAACTCTCCAGCCCCAGATGTCCATAGTGCCCAGATGGAGAAACACTTAGATAATTAAAGTGTTGGGCTCTTTAAATACACCAGCTTACTTATCTTTGCACTGTGTGGTTTACACTGCAATGCCAAATCACAAATGATGATACTGAGGGTCAGAGAGGCAAAGGCCCTTGCCCAAGGTCCACCACTGAGCCCAGTCAGCACCACTGCACCAGAACTGAGGAACAGGGAGTGCCCAAAGTATGTGAATGTACAATAAATATAATGAGCACAAATTCATGTCCTGATGGATGTGGCTTAAAGCAAAGTTTATAAAGAAGCGAGTTCATTTACTGACTGCGCATCTCCATGTCTTCATCTGTAAAATGGGGATAGTACTTCTCTTGTGAGGTTAAGAGAATTGAAAGGGTTTATCTGCAAAGTGATTAGAACAGTCCCTTGGCCATGGTGGGTAGGAGAATACCAGGATTTAGTGTTGTCCTCTAAGTAAATATTCACACAGGCAGCAGAGGATGTGTAAATCACAAAGGTGGGTATGTGGCAGAATTTTGGGGAACTCCTGGCTGGATTCTATCCAGGGACAGTCTTGAAATTCACAGCCTGAAGTGCAATTTCCTATTGCCACTATAACAGATTGCCACATATATAGTAGCTGAAAATGACACACATCTCTGATCTCACAGCTCTGGGGGTCAGAGTCCAAAATGGGCTCTCCTGGGGCTAAAGTCAAAGCATCGGGAAGGCTGGTTCCTTCTGGAAGTTTCAGGGAAGACTGTTTTTTGTTTTTTTTTTTGCCTTTTCCAGCTTCTATAGGCCACCCACATTCCTGGTCTTGTGGTCCCATCCCCCCATCTCGAAGCCAGCAGTGCAGCATCTCCCAAGCTCTTTGCTTCTGACCCTCGGCTTCCACCATCACATCTTCTCTGACTCTGACCCTCCCGCCACCTCTTATAACAATCGACTCTTCTCCCGCCCCAGATAACCCAGGAGAATCTCCCCACTCTCAGGGTCCTTCGCTTTAATTCTACCTGCAGTCTCTTTTGCCACACGCGGTACCCTGTTCTGAGGGACTCGGCTGTGGGCATCTTTGGGGGGCCGTCATTCTGCCACCCCCACTGTCCCCCAACACACCGAGGTATTTCACTTCCACCAGGCACCCGCTGAGGCTGAGCCGGGTGCCTGGCCCCAGCAACAGGATGGAAGCCCTCACCCCCTGCTCTTCTCAGCAGCGACTGAGCCCAGAGTGGAGACTTGGAGGCCAGGCCACTGCACTGCGAGTGCAGGTTCTGGGTTGAATGAGCCCCACAAGAGGCTATGTGGAAGTCCTCACCCCCCAATACCTTAGAATATGACCCTATTTGGAAAGAGGGTTGGTACAGATGGAACGAATTAGGATAAGTTGAGCCTTAATGCAAAGCCTGGGGAGAGGGTGGAAGAGGCAGAGACAGGGTGCACCTGCATGCGAAGAAATACCAAGGGCTGCCGGAAGCAGCCAGAAGGTAGGAAGAGGCCAGGGCACATTTTCCACTGACGTCTTCAAAGGGTGTACCTCGATTTTGGATTTCTGGCCTCCGGAACTAGGAAAGAATAGGTTTCCAGATTTCTGTTGCCTTAAGCCATCCAGTTTGTGTGGGCTTTCCTAGGGCAGCCCTGGAAAACTAGGACTGCATGTCTCTGACAACTGGGCGGGGCCCTGTCCAAGGCCATTCCCCCCTCACTCACCCTCAGCAAAGTGAGAAGGGCCACACAAACCCCAGAAAGGCCAGGCTGCCAGAACAAACACGCGCACACCACATGAACACACACACCTTTTGCTTAGCTGTAAGATTTATTAAGGCAATGTTAGAAACATCCAGCACTCGGCCAAGGCTGGCCAGGCGGGCATCAGCTTCTATCCGCTCTAGAATGCGTCTTGGCAGCCTCCCCTGGCCTGGGAGGTCCAGTTCTCGGACCAGAAATTGGGCCCCCTTAGAGCTTAAGGCTTAGGGTGGGGCTGCGGTGTAGAAAAGGAAGTGGAGGATAAGAACCAGACCTGTGCAGTTTTAAAAAAAAATTTTGGTATCTGAAACCCTCACTCTGATCAGCGATAGAGGGAAGAAGCTGGGAACGTCTCCTCCAAGGTCGGAGGGAATGTGGGGTGGGGGAGCTGCCTCATGCCTCAGTTTCCCGAGTTAGGAGTTCATCCCTAATGAGCTGCCCGCGGGGAGGGGTTGAACAAACAGCCCCCTACTTCTTCTCTTCCGGGGCTTTCTCGACCACCCCAGGGGCGAAGGGTCCCACGAGCCACGTGACGACGGGGGTGTTCTGAGCCACATACTCGACCATCTCGTCGAGGGCCTGGCGGGACTTGGCGATCCGCTCGCGGCTCTGCGTCACAACGGCGCCGGACAGGTCCTGGAAGGAGTGGATGCCTGTAAAGGTGGCCTGGAGGCCCTCTACCTGGCCGCGGGCCTGCTGGGCCTTGTCCCTGACGTGGGTGGGCAGGCCCTGGATGCTGGAGGCCAGCGAGGCGCAGGTGGCCTGCAGCTGCTCAGTGACATCACGGAACACGGTCAACATCTGGGACTCAGCCTGCTGGGGAGGGAGAGGCGTCATCAGGACCGGCCGGCCTGGGGTAAAACCAGAGCCGAGGGACACAAAAGAGGGACTTTCCCCACTCGCTGGACTTCTCCAGAGCCTTCCCAAGGGCGAGAATGTCTTGCACGGTGGTCGGTGAGGAATAACGGTTCTTGGATTTTGGAACTGGGCAAATCTATACCGGCCACGCTGAAAAAAATGGGCCGAGACCTTTCTCCAAAGGAGATATATATGAGTGGCCGACAGCATGGGAAAAGGGGGTCATCAGCGTCATTTAGCCATCAGGGAAATGCAAATTGAAACCACAGGGAGATACTCGGTCCTAGCCCGGCTACAGTGAAAAAGATGGATAACGCTAAGTGTTGGCAAGGATAGGGGAAACTGGAACAGCCAGGCAGTGCTGCTGGGAACGGAAAAGGAGGCAACTGCTTTGGAGAAGAGTCCGCAAGCTCCTCAAAAGATGAAACGTTTAGTCACCCTGTATCTCAGCTGGTTTCCACTGCTAGGAATCTGCTTGGGGGAAGTAGAAACACACGTTCACACCAAAACTTGCACACAGTGTTATTCACGACTGCTGAGAGGTGGAAGCAACCCAGGTGAATATCGATGGATAGATGGGTAAACCAAATGTGGTCTTCCCTCCTGTGGGGATATTATTTGGCCATAAAAAGGAACAAGGAGGGTGCATAGGTGGCACAATGGTAAAATGTTCGCCTTCCAGGTGGGAGACCCAGATTCCATTCTAGGACTGTGCACCCCCCCCCCCCCAAAAAAATGAAATGAGGTTCTGACAAGTGCTCCAATGAGGATGAGCCTTAGAAACATGATGCTGACTGAAAGAAGCCAGTCACAAAGGACCATAGAATACATGGAATGGATTACTGGGCCAGGGGTTGAGGGTGGGGCGGGGCGGGGAGTGAAACCTAATGGGTTCCATGTTTCTATTTGAGGATGATGAAAATGTTCAAAACGGATTGTGGTGAAGGTAGCACAACTTTGTGAACGCACTAGAAAGCACTGAATTGTACAATTGAAATGCGTTGAGTGCTATGGTATGTGAATCATATCTCAATAAAGCTGTGATCAAGGAAGGGAGGGAACAGGAATAAAGGAAGGAAAGAGGGAAGGAGGGAAGTTGGGCATTTATATCTCAATAAAACTATTTAAAAAAAAAAGGGGGAATGGAAAGAAAAAAGAAAGCACTGGTCAGACAAAGGAGGTCAGAAAGAACTTTCTAGGTGGAAACAGTAAGTGGTCAGGTGAGTACACAGTTTAGATCAGCTCCCTGAAAATTCCCCTGGCCAGGGAGAGAGAGAAAGAGCAGGCCAAGAAGTAAGGCTTCACCCCTGCCAGCTGACAGCTCCGGACTTAAACCTGGGCTACAAGGAAGCAGCCACGTGGCAGCGTGAATATCTACGTGGTTCTGCACGGGGCTGGGGAGGGGAGTTTGGGAGGGAATGATTTTAGATGGCCAGGTCTGTACACCGAACAGTTTTCCTTTACAAAGATTATTCATAATATCTTATAAATATCACTTTTGTAGGCCTTATTCTGCGCTTTACATAGCATCTCTTTTTTCTTGGCTTTAGATACACTTCAAGCTTTTAAGAACACAATTTGGTGGGTGTTGACACATTCACAGGGTTGTGCAAATGTCACCACTATCTAACTCCGGAACATTTTCGTCATCCCAAAAAGAAACCCTGGATCTGTGAGTACTCACTCCCCATTTCCCCTCCTGCCCCGACCCCTGGCAACTACCAATGTTACTTTCTCTCTCAAGGGATTTGCCTATTGTGGACATTTTTTATCAGTGGAGTCATAAACAGTTTGTCCTCTTGTGTCTGACTTCTTTCACCTAGCAGCATGCAGGCTCACCCAGGTCAGAGCATGTATTGGCACTCCATTCCTTTTTCAGGACCAAATAATATTCCGCCGCATGGATGGAGCACATTTTGTCTACCCATGCAACAGGTGGTGGACATTTGGGTTGTTTCCATGTTTAGGTGATTATTTCCATGTCTCCAATGCAGCTATGAACCCTTGTGTACAAGTTTAATTCACTTAATCTTGCCAACCCTACAGAAGGGCTTATATCGCATGTACAGATGGAGAAACCAAGGCCCAGAAAGGCTAAGTTGAGAAGCGATACCGTTAGTTCAAACCCAAGATTCAGGAAGTAACATTCAGGAATGAGGCATGAGGGCTGCAGAAAATGCTGATTTAAGAGTAAATGCAAAGGGTGGTGCAATGGTGGCTCAGTGGCAGAATTCTCGCCTGCCATGCCAGAGACCTGGGTTCGATTCCCGGTGCCTGCCCATGTTAAAAAAAAAAGGTGAAATGTGTGATAGTACAGGTGACAAAAGTTGTCAGAACCCAACCGAGAGGCCAATGCTTGGGACAGACTGGAGGGAAACAAAGAGGGTTTGTTAGAAGTTATTTCAAGGACTCAGCGTTGAGAATATAGAGGTTTCAGTGGGACCGCGGGAAGAAGAAAAGGAGGGTTCAAAATCCAAGGTAAACAAGACAAAATGGCTTGGGATTGAGCAGCTTGGGGACATCACAATCTGCCTAATTCACACCACTATGAAGTGTCCCATGGCTCAGAAGCAACAAGCACACCCAAGAGTGGAAATCAAGACAGGCTTCCTGGAAGTGTCCTCGAGTCCCAAAGGCAGTTAACAGGAATGAGGCTGGGGAAAATGCTCCAGGCAGGTGGGCCCAGCAAGCAGAGGCACGGAGAGAGAATTTGGCATGCCCGCACCCCCAGAAGGTACCTCCGGCTTGGCTGGGTCATCCTCGGTCCCCCTGAGCTGCTTCTGGTTCCAGCTAAGCCACATCTGGTGCAGCTTCTCCTGACCCTCCACTAGTTTCTGATCTACTCCCTGCTTGACAGCTTCCATCTGGAGCAGAAGAGAGAGAAGCACGAGAAAAGAGGAATCAGTCAGCAGAGATCCCAGGCATCTACGCATATCCCAGGAGAGGCAGCATTTCAGGGGGAGGCTGGGAAGTCCTTTTATCTGACTTTGGTCTACACAGGGGAAGGAGGGATGGAAGCTGTTCTCCAACAAGATTTCCACTGCTATGTGGTGAAAAGGCTTAGTGGGCTCTGGTTTAATCAGCAACTCGCTTGTGCCCTAGGTGGCAGTTGCAGAGGCGGCTGTAAATTCTCTGCAGCTCCTCCCATCAAGGGGTAGAGTCTATTTCTCTGCCCTTGTAAGTGGGCTGGGCCAGGCGACTTGCTATTGTCAATAGGACAAGAGCAGACCCAGACTTAAAGTTATATTGAGGCTAGTACACTCTCTGGGTGCTCCTGGAAGCCTGAGACCCCTGCAGATGAGCCTCAGCTGGCCTGTTGGAGAAGATTATGGGGGGGACAGAGACACCCAGCCACCAGCCAGCCCAACCAACCACCAGCCAGTCATGTTCCATGAGTGAGCCCTGGCAATCCAGCCAAGTCATGATAAACACACTGTCACTGTTTCAATCCGGCAAAGTTCAGGCTTGCACAGGAAGCGATGGCCGATACATAACACCCTCCCCTCATCCCACAACAGGACCTCACCAGGCTCAGCCCCTGGGACAGCTGCAGCAGGGCTTCCTGGGCCTTCTGCTTAGTAAGCTGCAGCTTCCCCAGCGAGTGCTCATAGGCATGCTGCCGCAGCCTTGACGACAATGAGCCCAGCCGGACGAAGTAGCTCTGCTCCTGCCGCTGCTGCTGCACAGATGCAATGTCGAAGCCTTCCACGGACGCAGCGATGTTGGCTGCAGGGAGGAGGGAGAAAAACCACCGTGAAGGGTGGGACTCAGGCTTTTGGGGAACCCACTGCAGCTGGACTCGGACTCTGCAATCACATGACACAAATCAAGACTCTTTGCTTTTGCTGCTTACAAGCTGTGAGGTCTTGGGCAAAGGATGTCCTTTCCCCCAACTGCAAAACAGGGATGTTTAACAGAAACGAAACCTCATTAGATGAAGAGGGCTTAGATTAGAGCAAGGATCTGTAAATGATGGCCATCGTTATGGAAGAAATTTGCTGATCCCTGGACACAGCAATGGGGGATGGGGGAAGGGCGGGAAGGGGGACAAGCTTTATTACTGCTGTAGACACTTCACATGCATTCTTGCTAAAATCTAACTATCCTATGAGGGAGCCATCATCATCCCATTTTACAGACAAAGAAACTGAGGCTCAGAGAGGTGAAGTGACGTGACCAAGATCACACAGCAAGGAAGTGGCAGGGCAGGATTTGAACTCAGGCTGCCCCATCCCATGTTCTTAACCATGCATGGGATGGACTGGAGAAGTCTGAGCCACTCAAAAATCATTTCAATGGCTGTCAAGGAAAAAGCAGAACCATCTGATCCAGAAGTAACAAGATAGGAGAACGGAAAATGGATGGTAGTGATGATTTTATATGTTATGCTGTTCCCGTTAAATGTTTATCTTAAAGTTAGCTACAAGTCTGAGCTTTGTAAGTAACCAGACATGGGTTCGAATCCAGCCCATATCTATCTCACCGGCTTTGTGATGCCCTAGGACAGGGGTCAGTAAACTACAGCCAGATGCCACCCTTTCTGTAAATAAATTTTTGCTAGCATACAGCCATACCCGTTTGTGTTATTTATGGATGCTTTTGCACTGAGTAGTTACAAACTGTCCAGCCCTCGAAGCTGAAAATACTATTTGGCCCTTTGTAAGAAAATGTTTGCTGCCCCCTGGACTGCAGGGAAGTTATTTTATTCAAAAAGCCTCAATTTTCTCTTCTGTCCAACCACTACACCCAGAGATGCCTGAAAGGTGACACTTCAGATTCCTTTGTAGCCAGGAAGGTATGCAAACAAATGTTTAGCTATTTTTATTATCTATTTATGGCAACTTTCCACTGACAACAGTGATAAAGTTTCCTTTCTAAGATAATCTGGAAAAGTCTATTTAAAGAAGAGTATCGAACAGCACAGGCGGTGAGAATATGTGACCGAGATAAAAAGATGGAACAGGAGAGGAATCCTGAAGATGCAATGAGAACTCAATTTTAGTCACATTTCTGGGTGACTCCTCTGGGTCAGACACCATTCTAGAAAGAATTGGCAGCGGGGAATAAAGCAACAAAACCCCACGTGCAGCCATCTACACAGCCAAAGGAAGTCTTCGGTAAGGGGAATTCAGGTGTTTCGATCAAAAATTATGAAATTCTGGAATTCTCCTATGCAGGGGTTAGCAAGCTTATTTCAGTATATGGAACCGGACAGTAAATATTTTAGGTTTTGTGGGCCAGGCAGACTCTGCAGCAACAACTCAGCTCTGCTGCTGGAGCAAAAGCAAGCCACAGACAAGATGTAAGCGAGCAGGTGTGGCCGTTCGTGATACAACTTTATTTACAAAACCAGCTGGTGGGCCAGATTTGGCCTGCTGGCCTGCAGAGGCTGATGAAGTTGGCAGGGAGAAGGCTGTCATGGAAGAATCATTTCATGGTGACATTAAAAAAATGGAACACACACAACACACGCAAAAACAACCAAGCATGTGTCTGCCACGATTAAAAAAAAAAAAAAAGCCCCCAGTGTTAGGGTTCGTTCATACGAAACTTAACCCCACAAAAGACAGGTCAAGTCTACTTAAAATTAGGCCTAAGAGTCACCCCCAGGAGAACCTCTTTTGTTGCTCAGATGTAGCCTCTCTCTCCAGCCAACATAACAAGCAAACACACCACCCTCCCCTTGTCTACATGGGACATGACTCCCAGGGGTGTGGACCTCCCTGGCAACGTGGGACAGAAATCCTGGAATGAGCTGAGACTCAGCATCAAGGGATTGAGAAAAACCCTAGAATGAGCTGACACTCAGCATGAAGGGATTGAGAAAACCTTCTCGACCAAAAGGGGGAAGAGTGAAATGAGACAAAACTAAAGTGTCAATAGCTGAGAGATTCCAAACAGAGTCGAGAGGTTATCCTGGAGGTTATTCTTATGCATTAAGTAGATATCACCTTGTTATTCAAGATGTAATGGAGAGGCTGGAGGGAACTGCCTGAAAATGTAGAGCTGTGTTCCAGTAGCCATGTTTCTTAAAGATGATTGTATAATGATAAAGCTTTCACAGTGTGACTGTGTGATTGTGAAAACCTTGTGTCTGATGCTCCTTTTATCTACCTTGTCAAGAGACAAGTAGAACATATGGAATAAAACTAAATAATAGGGGGAACAAATGTTAAAATAAATTTAGTTTGAAATGCTAGTGATCAATGAAAGCAAGGGGTAAGGGGTATGGAATGTATAAATTTTTTTTCTGTTTTCATTTTATTTCTTTTTCTGAAAAGATGCAAATGTTCCAAGAAATGATCATGATAATGAATATCCAACTATGTGATGATATTGTGAATTACTGATTATATATGCAGAACGGAATGATCAAAATGGGAATGTTTGCGTTTGTTTGGTGTTTTTTGGTATTAAAAAAAAACAAAATTAAAAAAACTAAAAAAAAAAAGACAGAGTAAAGACGCAATACATGATTCCAGACGGGAGCTGGTCCTGGAGGAGAAAAGGGTCAAAGGAACATTATGGGGACATATGAAAGAAGTGTCTGGTCGCCAAGCTCCAGACGCATACCTAGCTCTGACATGTCACTGCACAAGCCCACCACAGCCATGCCAGGCCCCACTAATAGTGTTCCTGCAAACCCTAAACAATATCCAGGGCTCCATCTGAGCATCTATGAATGTTTCGCTAAGTTTATTTTTCAGAAACCTAAAACCTCCAGATGGTGCCTAAGCCAGATAAGTCCTGAAACCCAGAGGGCCCAGCCTCTCCAAGGACATCCACCAGTTCCATCCCTCCATCCCAAATTGCTGATGCCCCTTTTCAACACAAAGTCAGAACGGGCCTACCCCCATTATCCCTAAAGACGGGGAAAAGGATCAAAGGAGGAGGAGGAGTTATAACAGAGAAGATGGGATTTAACAAGTGAGTAGGACTGCTGGATAGTGAACGCTGATATTTCTTTTAGTCTCCAGTGTCTTAGAGCTGCTAGAAGAAAATACTTGGGGTTGTGGACTGAAACCCCTACCATACTTTGAAATTTGTTCTACAACGACTTGTTAAAATGTCCTTTGAAACTTACTGCTTTTTCGTATGTATATTTTGCAATTAAAAAAATGTTAAAAAAAAAAAAAAGCCTACCACATCTTTACTCATTGTTGGGGACTACAACCTGCCGCTTAAAAGAGAGGTTCGAGATTGAATCCTGAGTGTTTGGGGTGTGAACTTATTGTACACAGGACTTTGAAGATGTAAGTACTTGATAAGAGTTGGACTCATTTGTGAAGGGGACCTTTGAAGATGCTATTTAGATGAGGCCAAACTGAATCAGGGTGACAGCCCCTATGCACGAGTCCTTAAAAGCACAGGAAATTCAGACGCAGCCACTAAGCAGGAGCCAGAAGTCAGGAGACCCCAGAGAATGAGCCCAACTGCCCCCTGATGGGGGTGGGCAGAGCTGCCAGCAAAGGAACCCCGAGGATGGTGACACTCTAGCACCAGGACACAACCAGCTCTGAGACCCAGAGGTTGGACTTCTTGCCTCCGAAACTGTGAGTGAATAAATTGCCATTGTATTCACCAATCTGTTGTGTGGCATTTGTCCTAGCAGTCCTGGCAAACTGAGACACCCAAGGGGCACCCTTTATCCTCTGTCCTGAGGTGCAGAATAATTTCCTCCTCAGTGGATGGATGTCGGGGGCCAGCTGAGAACTTGGCCAGTGCAGAGCTAGGAGAGCTGTGCCCTGCCGTGGCTGCCATCCCCGACCTACTTGGCTCGAGACTGGACTCCCAGCAGACCCCACTTCCCCTGCTGTCTGTGGAGGCTGACCCCAAGAACTGAATCTTCCTTGGATTCAGCACTGCTGTAGTTGATTTCTTTCTGCACCCAGAAAAAGACACATCCAAGTCCTAGTTCCTGGTACCTGTAAATCCGGTCTTACTTGGAAAATAGGGTCTCTGCGGGTGTCATTAGGGTGGGCTCCAGACCTGGTGTCCTTATAAGAAGAGGGAAGCTGGATGCAGACACACAGGCAGAGAGAGAAGATGGTCTGTGAAGATGGAAGCAGATGCTGGCAATGCCAAAAGCCAAGGGACACCCAGGGCTTCCAGAAGCTGGAAAGGTAAAGGATGATCTCCCCTAGAGCCCTGCCAACACTTTTACATGGGCAGGCACCGGGAATCGAACCCAGGTCTTCTGGCCTGGCAGGCAAGCATTCTTGCCTGCTGAGCCACCGTGGCCCACCCCCTGCCAACACCTTGATGTTAGACTCTTAACCTCCAGAACTGTGAGAGAATGAATTTTTGTTGTTCCAAGCCCCTCCGAGTTTGTGGTACCTTGATCCAGCAGCCCTAGCAGAATTTGGGGAACAGGAGGGAACGGCTCACCCAAGTCCCTTCCCTCACGGGGCTCCGAGTTTGTTGGAAGAACCTGGAAACGACAACCCAGCTTTGCAAAGAGAGAGGACGAAGGACACAGGCTATGCTGAAGCCACACGCTCCGGCACTCAAGAATGCCAGATCTTTCCGGAACGCTGCGCCTCACCGGCAAGCAAGGAACTTCCGAGGACTCCCCGAGAACATCGTGGGGACTCTAGAGTCAACAGGGAGGGGCTGCCACCGGCCAAAAAGTGGGACAAATGAGATGACAATCAAATAAATGCAATGGACTGGAACAGGTCATGTTGATATAAATATACAGATGTGAAATCTCAGTTTCACTGAGGGTAACTTGGAGGAGAGACTAGAAAGTGGGTGCAAAGGGAAATTTTATGTTGTATATATGTTACCTCAATAAAAATAAAAAGACCCAGGCAGGCAATGGTGGCTCAGTGGCAGAGTTCTTGTCTGCCATGCCAGGGACCCAGGTTTGATTCCCGGAGCCTGCCCATGCAAAAAATAAATAAAGATCATTGGCCAAAATGGTGGCTTAGTGAGGTGTAGGATTTAGTTCATCCTCCAGGGCAGCTAGTAAATAGCCAGGAACAGTACTGAACAACTGCTGGGGCCACGTCAGTGACCGGACACACAGTGTACCCCAGTCTGGACCAGCTGGACCAGCTGCGAGCCCCCCATAGAACTGTGAGTTCCCAAAGCCTCAGCAGCTGGCGCCCCTCCCCGATAGGCTGCTTCCCAGAGGGGAAAGGAAAGAGACTTTACCAGCAGCAGGGACTGAGCCTAACCAAACGCCAATTGTGGAATTAATTCATAAATTTTGTCTACAAAAATAGGTCCCCAGCTCAGCTGAACCTCAAGTTAAAGCTGAGGTTGCTGGTTTTTACCCCAGGGCAGAGGGGGCAGGGCTGACGGGAAAAAAAAAAAAATTTAAAAACCCAGAGGTTTTTTGGATCAGACAACATAAAATACTTGAAAGGGTCTGGGCCCTGAAGGAAAGGAGGGGGCACATAGGACCTGGAGATACAAAGAGCAACGTGCCAACTTAAACTCTTGATTGGCAAACACGAGGAATGGGGATCCTCCTCTGAAAAGGATTTTTCACTTTAGTTTTGGCGGCTATGTTTCTATGACTTGACTGATCTTTGGATACAGCTGCATGGCTCCTCAGGCTCTAACTGCCCCAGCCAAGGGCAGAATTAAGCTTGTCTGAGAGTCTGTCTGGAGCCTGTGCCTTCCCCAGGAGAGGGTGGGGCCCAGCTCAGGTGGAATCTCTCCCTCAAGGAATTCAGACCCAGGGCTTGGTAATTCGAAGCCATTAAAACCAGCCTACAACCTCTTCTCTGTCTCCACCACGCCCCCAGCAGGGAGAGTCTGCTGAAGTTAAAGGTACTGCATCACCTCATGCTGGTGGGACCTGCAGGCAGAAAAGCACCACATACTGGGCAGGATAAGAAAAACAGAACCCAGAGACTTCACAGGAAAGTCTTTCAACCTGCTGGGTCTCACCCTCAGGGAAAACTGACACAGGTGACCCTTTCCTCCTGAGAGGAGGCCAGTTTGGTCTGGGAAAATCTGACTGGAGTCTATAATACCTACGTAGACCCTCCTAAGGGAAAAACAAAAGGCACCATACAGGCAGGGCAAGAAACAAGAAAACCTTGCCTGCCATGCCAGAGGACCTGGGTTCGATTCCTGGTGCCTGCCCATGTTAAAAAAAGAAACAAGAAAACACAAAGTGAAAAATTCTGATCTGTTAAACAAAAATTAACACAGAGGTCTAGAATAAGCTGAACTGAATGTTAAAGAGCAGACAGGCAACAAAGCCATCCAGCAAGAAAACCCTAGGTAAAAAAACTGAAAACAATCTCCAGAATAAACTAATTAAGGAAATTAAATGCCTAGACACCAGCAAAAAATAACAAATCACACTAGAAAAATTGAAGATATGGTCCAGTCAAAGGAAGAAACCAACAATTCAAATGAGATAAATGAGTTGAAACAATTAATTCACAATGTTCGAACAGACATGGAAAACCTCATCAAAAATCCAATCAATGAAATGAGGGAGAATATAAAGAAGGCAAGGAAGGAACAAACAAAAAGAAGAAATCAAAACTCTGAAAAAAACAAATCATGGAACTTATGGGAATGAAAGGCACAGCAGAAGAGATGGAAAAAACAATGGAAGCCTACAATGTTAGATTTCAACAGGCAGAAGACAGGATTAGTGAACTAGAGGATAGGACATCTGAAATTCAACAAGCAACAGAAAATATAGGGAAAAGAATGGAAAAACATGAGCAGGACTCAGGGAATTGAATGACAATATGAAGCACACGAATATACATGTTGTGGGTGTCCCAGAAGGAGAAGAGAAGGGAAAAGGAGGAGAAAAACTAATGGAGGAAATTATCACTGAAAATTTCCCAACTCTTATGAAAATGACTTAAAATTACAGATCCAAGAAGTGCGGTATACACCAAAGAGAATAGATCCAAATAGACATACTCCAAGACATTTAGTAATCAGAATGTCGGAGGTCAAAGAGAAAGAGAGAACGTTGAAAGCACCAAGAGAAAAGCAATCCATCACATACAAGGGAAGCCCAATAAGACTATGCGTAGATTTCTCAGCAGAAACCATGCAGGCGAGAAGACAATGGGATGATATATTTAAATTACTAAGAGAAAAACTGCAAACCAAGAATTCTATATCCAGCAAAATTATCCCTTAAAAATGAGGGAGAAATTAACACATTTTCAGACAAAAAAATCCTGAGAAATTTTGTGACCAAGAGACCGGCTTTGCAAGAAATACTAAAGGGAGCACTAGAGAGATACGAAAAGACAGGAGAGAGAGGTGTGGAGAACAGTGTAGAAATGAAGATCATCAGTAAAAGTAGAAAGAAGAAAACTTAGATATGATATATAAAATCCAAAAGGCAAAATGGCAGAAGAAAGTACTGCCCTTACAGTAAAAACACTAAATGTTAATGGATTAAACTCCCTAATTAAAAGACACAGTCTGGCAGAATGGATTAAAAAACAGGACCCATCTATATGCTGTCTACAGGAGACGTATCTTAGACCCAAGAATAAACATAGGTTGAAAATAAAAGGTTGGGAAAAGATATTTCATGCAAACAACAATCAGAAATGAGCAGGAGTACCTATGCTAATATCCAACAAATCAGACTTCAAATGCAAAACAATTAAAAGAGACAAAGAAGGACATTATGAATTAATAAAAGGAATAATTCAACAAGAAGACATAACAATCATAAATATTTATGCACCAAGCCAGAGTGCTCCAAAATATATGAGGCAAACACTGAAAAGAAAAATAGACACATCTACCATAATAGCTGGAGACTTCAATTCCCCACTCTCAACAATGGACAGAACATCTAGACAGAGAATGAATAAAGAAACAGAATTTGAATAATACAATAAATGAACTAGACTTAACAGACATCTATAGAACATTACACCCACAACAGCAGGATACACCTTTTACTCAAGTGTTCACGGATCATTCTCAAGGACAGACCATATGCTGGGTCACAAAGCAAGTCTCAATGAATTTAAAAAGATTAAAATCATACAAAACACTTTCGGAGATCATGAAGGAATGAAGAGCACCAGAAAATTCACAAATATATGGAGGGTCAATGTGGTAGTTAGATTCAGGTGTCAACTTGGCCAGAACTAGGTGAAGGCACCTAGTTCTGTTGCTGTGGACATGAGCCAATGGTACATGAACCTCAACTGTTGCTGATTACATCTGCAGTCGGCTAGGAGGCATGCCTGCTGCAATGAATGATGTTTGATTTAATTGGCTCGTGCTTAAATGAGAGAGCTCAACGTATCACAGCCTAAGCAGCTTGGCATTCCTCATCTCAGCACTCGCAGCTCAGCCCAGGCCTTTGGAGATGCAGAAAGAAATCACCCCAGGGAAAGTTGTTGGAACCCAGAAGCCTGGAGAGAAGGCCAGCAGAGATCGCCCTGTGCCTTCCCACGTAAGAAAAGAACCTCAGTGGAAAGTTAGCTGCCTTTCCTCTGAAGAACTAACAAAATAAATCCCCCTTTATTAAAAGCCAATCCATTTCTGGTATGTTACATTCCAGCAGCTAGCAAACCAGAACAGTCAACAACACACTCTTAAACAACCAGTGGGTGAAGGAAGAAATTACAAGAGAAATCAGTAAATATCTCAAGGCAAATGAAAATTTAAACATAACATATCAAAATTTATGGGATGCAGCAAAGGCAGTGCTAAGAGGGAAATTTATTGCCCTAAATGCCTATATCAAAAAAGAAGAAAGAGCAAAAATCGAGGAATTAACTGTCCAATTGGAAGAACCAGAGAAAGAACAGCAAACTAACCACAAAGTAGGCAAAAAGAAAGAAATAATGAAGATTAGAACAGAAGTAAAAAAAACTGAGAACATGAAAACAATCAAGAAAATCAACAAAACCAGAAGTTGGTTCTATGAGAAAATCAATAAAATTGATGGACCCTTACTAAGGTTGACAAAAAGAAGAAGAGAGGGGATGCAAATAAATAAGATCAGAAACAGAAGAGGAGACATAACCACTGACCCCAAAGAGGTAAAGGAAATAATGAGAGGATGCTATGAACAACTTTATGCTAATAAACTAGACAATGTAGATGAAATGGACAACTTCCTAGAAAGGCATGAACAACCAACATTGACTTAAGAAGAAAAGACGACTTCAACAAACCAATCATAAGTAAAGAAATTGAATCAGTCATTAAGAAGCTCCTCAAAAAGAAAAGTCCAGGACCTTATGGCTTCACATGTGAATTCTATCAAACATTCCAGAAAGAATTAGTACCAATCTTGCTCAAACTCTTCAAAAAAATTGAAGAGGAGGGAGAGCTACCTAACTCATTCTACAAAGCCAACATCACCCTCATACCAAAGCCAGACAAAGACACTAAAAAAAAAGAAAATTACAGACCAAATCCTAGAATGAGCTGGGACTCAGCATCAAGGGATTGAGAAAATCTTCTCGACTAAAAGGGGGAAGAGAGAAATGAGACAAAATAAAGTGTCAATGGCTGAGAGATTCCAAATAGAGTCGAGAAGTTATCCTGGAGGTTATACTTACACATTATATAGGTATCACCCCTTTAGTTAAGGTATATTGGAGAGGCTGGAGGGAACTGCCTGAAAATGTAGAGCTGTGTTCCAGTAGCCATGTTTCTTGAAGATGATTGTATAATGATATAGCTTTTGCAATGTGACTGTGTGATTGTGAAAACCTTGTGTCTGATGCTCCTTTTATCTACCTTATGGACAGATGAATGAAACATATGGATTAAAAATACATAAATATTAGGGGGAACAAGTGTTAAAATAAATTTAGTAGATTGAAATGCTAGTGGTCAATAAAACGGAGTGGTAAGGGCAGGCCACAGTGGCTCAACAGTAAGAATGCTTGCCAGCCATGCCAGAGGACCCGGGTTCGATTCCTGGTGCCTGCCCATGTAAAAAATTTAAATAAATAAATAAATAAATAAAATTTTAAAAAGGGAGTGGTAAGGGGTATAGAAAAAATAGGGGAAACAAAAGCTGGAATATATTGGGTAGATGTAAAAACTAGCAATAAACGAAAGGGAGTGTAAGGGGTATGGTATGTATGAGTTTTTTTCTTTTTATTTCTTTTTCTAAATTGGTGCAAATGTTCTAAAAAATGATCATGGGGATGAATATACAAGTATATGATGATATTGTGAGTTATTGATTATATACCAAGAATGGAATGATCATACGGTAAGAATGTTCGCATTTGTATGTTGTTATATTTAAAAAAATAAATAAAAAGACCCACAATAATAATAAAAATAGAAATTTTATGGTGCATATATGTACAACACAAAGAGGGAACCCTAATGTAAATTTCGGATGATAATTACTATAATCATAAGGATATTGGTTTATGAATTGTAACAAATTACAACTTGTTACGACTGTAAGAAATGCAAAATGTGTGTGGGAATTCTCTCCGTGATTTTTCTGTACACCTACAGCTGCTCTGAAAAAAATAAACATTAAATAAATTCAGCTATTGCATAACAGGTACAGGGTTGGGGTCAAGAAAACACCCTGGCGATGGCTTCACCACACTGTGGTGACTTTTAATTCTAATAAAGCATACACTTACAAATGGTTAAGATCGGCCATTTTGTGCTCGTGTATATGTTACTGCAATTAATAAAAAACCACAAAACTCATTAGAGACCTTTGGAAGATGCCTGTGAACCAGCGCACGATGCCAAAATAAATGAAAGGAGGAAAGTTGGGTATTTACGTACTTTTCCTCTACAAAGTGTGCCTTGGGGTAAGTTTCTCCAAGGAAGATTGCTAACAGAGGAAGAAATGACACTTAGAAGAGCGACAATCTGCAAGCCCAACGAGAGAGATGGGTGATGAGGAGAATGAGAGTCACACCTGCACCCCCACTGCCTAACCCTCTCGCCTCGTGCTCCCCAAGACTGGTGGGCAGACCCCCCCCCATGATGTCTGGCATAACATTCAGCCCTCGTGGGTCCTTGTTGCCAGCGGCTGAGGGGGTATTAGAGGCCCTGAGTACGTGGCGAGCCATGGCCACATGAGCAGAGGCAGCTGTTTTTTTGACATGGGGCCAAGACCCACCCGTCAGAGCCACTGGGATGAAAGGAAATGGTTAGACCCCAAGTAGGACTGGCAGCTTGGGTCTCAAAGGTTTCATCCTCTGGTGTGGCTCTCTCTGCATTCCTATTCCTTTCCCAGGTCCAGGTTGTGACAGGGCTGGACTTGTGCAGCCGCCTCTACCCTGGTCCCCCTGGTCCCCCAGCTCCTACCCTCGCCTCCCACCCACGGCGTGTCCCCCACCCCCCACCCCACCACCGCAGCAGCCAGGGCCTGAGTCAGGGCCCATCCCCTCCTCTGCCCATGCCCACAGCCCTCCAGGGCTCCCCAGGGTGGGACGCTGGCCAGGGGGAGGGGGCCGCACTCACCCAGCTCCTCGTTCGTCATTGGCAGGTGGTTGTCAGCCCACTCCTCCGACTTGCCCAGCACCGTGTCCACCCCACTCAGGACGAACTGCCCCATGCGGGAGCCCACGACAGAGTGGACGCCGCCCGTCACCACCGACTTGGTCATGTCCACGCCGCTCTGCACGGCACCCCGGGTCACGTCCACCGCCTCCGCCACGCGGGTGGCCACGCTGTCCTTGGCGCTGCACGCCAGCTCCCGGGCACCCGACACCGTGGATGCCACCAGCTCCCTGGTGTCCGCCAGGACCTACAAGACCAGCCGGCATCAGCCTCCCCGCCTGTCCCCCCGAGCTGTGCTACCCAATCCTCCCACACACCCCAACCTCCAGCCACCAGGAAGTTGGAGGTGGGGGTCCCAGAGAGCACACATCAGGTCCGGGAGCTCTTGGGAACCAGGCGGGGCCTGAGGCCACGGCGAGAACAGGGCTCGGCTCCAGCGTTGAGCACGTGTGACTGTTGAAGGGACGCCTACCCCGGGGAAGTGACCACTCCAAGTACCTGCCGTGACTCACCATGCTGGGCTGGACACACAAACCCGGAGGCCAATTTACGCACAATTTTAATAATATCCTCCCATCAACTGCGGCCAGGTGACTGTGCCAAAAGATGTTAATAATGGAATGATAGGGCGGTATATGGGAATTCTGTATTTTCCTGCAAACCTACAACTTCTCTCATGATGGTAATAATTTAAACATTACCCAAGTGGAATGCAGGGG
>PVIY010038571.1:0-23814 GCA_004026745.1 Myrmecophaga tridactyla | reverse complement strand
AGCTGCTCAGCGACCTGGTCCCCAGATGCGCGCTCACTCACTTGCGATCCGCGCCAGCCATTTGCTTCCCGTGGGCGCCCCTCTGCCGCGTGGCGATCCCGCCCAGGCTGGCGCTGGGCCCTGGCACCACGGGGCTGAGGATCGGGGAGCCCCAGGTCCCCAGCTCGGATCCAGGCCTGGGCACGCTCCGGGGCCCTATCACTGAGCCCCGGCTCTTGCCACCGAACCTCCTGCCTCTCTCTTCCGGGAGTCTGGGCCCGAGCCTATGGCCGGCCGAGTTCCCCAGGGCCCTGCGGGACACGCACGCTCCCCGGGTCACGTACCCTGGCCCGCTTTTCTCCTCCGGCCATTGCTGCAGGTTCGCCCGGAAGGCACCTGCTCTCTGCACTCCGCGTCCCTCCTGTTCTGTCCCGGACCCCACGCTCAGCCCCTCTGATGCTTGCGCAAACCTGGAATGGCCAGGCGTGCACCCCACCGGGCACCCCTTATCAATGCGGCGGGAAGCCAGTGGACTCATACACCCCTCTCCCGCACAACACTCCCCGCGGCTCCTCCGAGGGCCCCACCTGGAGCCCAACTCCGCACAGGCCTTGATTAGGGGCTTTCCTGCCTTCTCCCATTTCCCTTCCCAGCCCCCCACTCCTTTGCCTGGGGATCACTTCCCCCAATTAAATGACCTGCCCACAGGCCCTTATCTCCGGGCGCTGCCGTCAGCCCGGGCTGGCTCCCCTGGGGCCCAGCACCTGGGGAACTAATGATCCTCTCTCTCCTCCCACCTCCCTGTCCCCCAGGACACCAGGACTCTGCTCTGGTGTATTGTTTGCTGGATTCAGGAGCCACACATTTCCCAAGGGGGCCAAACCACTCTTGTTTACCCAATAACAATTAATTCTTGGCAATCAGCTCCAGTCTCAAACCATATAAACAAAAAACGATGCCCTCTGCAAAGAAGCACCCCAGTAGGTGGATCCGGATGGTGGTGGGGTCCCAGGGCTTCCTCTCCTCTGCCTGAGCCCACGGTTTGGTCTTCCTTTTTGGGCAGAGGGAAGCCTCCTGGGCTCCGCTGCATGCAAACCTGTGTGTATGCACATCTGTTTTAAAGGTGTGTTCATCGTATCTTTTGATACAAAGCAGTCTGTACAATTGAACAAATTACAATGCAAAATGCATAATTTGGAAACAATCCCAATCCCACCCTTTTCACCTGAGTGTGTGCATGTTTTGTATACATTAATTTTATTTATAAACACTCACTATTCACCAAACATACACTTCCTCTTTTCCCCCATCACTATCTCCTGGTTACCTCTAATCTACTTTCTGTCCCGTGAATTAGCCATTTCTAGACATCTCTTATACGTGACAGCCTATAATGGTTGTTCTTATGTGCTTTGATTATTTCACTGAGCATAGTGTTTTCAAGGTTCTGCTTTGTTGCAGCGTGTATCACAGCGGCTGCCCCATTCTGCTTTCCTATAACAGTGCACCACAGCTCCCGTTTCTCTGCATCCTCTCAAACATTTTACAGGTTTTTTTTTTTTTAAGCCAACTTGCGGGCCTGAAGTGGCATCTCATTGTGGCTTTGATTTGCATTTTCAAATTGACTAATGATATTGAACATCTTTTCATATGCTTAAAGGCTATTTCTGTATCTTTTTTTTTTTTTGGAGAAATGTCTGTTCAAGTTTTTTGCCCATTTTAAAATTAGGTTGTTTCTCTTTTTGCTGTTACATTGTAAAAGTTCTTTATGTATTCTAGATATTAAGCTCTTATCTGTTACATGGTTTGCAAGTATTTTTACCCATCCTGTGAGTTGTCTTTTCACTTAAAAAAAACTGTGTAATTTTCTTTCTAGAGCAGTTGTAGGTTTACAGAAAAAACATGCAGAAAATACAGAAATCCCATAATTCCTCCTCTCCCAGTTTTCCCTATTGTAAATTCTTTGCATTAGTGTGGTAACTTTGTTACATTTAATTATAAACAATAATTATTGCAATTAATAATAGAACAATATTACTTTAATTGTACTATTAACTATAGTCAATAGTTTATTTAGAGTGCACTGTGGTATATAGTCCTATGCTTTTTTATATAATTCAATGGAGCTAATTACATTCATGATGTTATGCTACCATCACCACCATCCATTACCAACACTTATCCATCACCCCAAACTGAACTCTATACCAATTAAGCATTAACTCCCCATTCACCGCTGTCAACCCAATCCCTGGTAATCTATATCCTAGTTTCTGACTCTATGAATATGCTTATTCTAATTGTTTCATATCAGCAAGATCATACAATATTTGTCCTTTTGTGTCTGGCTTACTTCATTCAACATGATGCCTTCCTGGTTCATTTAGGATGTTGCATGTATCAGAACTTCATTCTTTTTTGTGGCTGAATAATATTCCATTGCATGTATATACCATATGTTGTTTATTCATTCCTCTGTTGATGAACATGGGTCACTTCCATCCTTTGGCAATTGTGAATAGTGCTGCTATGAACACCGATATGCAAATACTTGTTCGAGCCCCTGCTTTCAATTCTTTTGAGTATATAACTAGAAGAGGGGTCACTGGGTCACATGGCAATTCTATACTTATCTCCCCAAGGAACTACCAAACTTCCACAGAGGCTGCACATTTTACATTCTCACCAACATTAACAAATGTTCCAATTTCTCCAGGTCCGCTCCAATACTTGTTATTATTTTTAAGTAGCCATTCCTGCGGGTGTCAGAATGGTATCTCAGTATGGTTTTAGTTTGCATTTCCCTAATGGCTAATGATGTTGAGCATCTTTTCATGTGCTTACTGATCATTTGTATATCTTCTTGGGAGTAGTGTTTATCAAGTCTTTTGACCATTTTTAATTGTGATGTTTGTCTTTTTATTGTTGAATTGTAGGATTTCTTTATATATTCTGGAAAGTAAAGCCTTAATGGATATATGGTTTCCAAACATTTTCTCCCATTTTGTAGGTTATTGTTTTTTTTCCTTTCATGATGAATTCCTTTGCTACAAAAGTTTTTTTAATGAAGTCCCATTTATCTGTTTTTTCTTTTGTTGCTCATAATTGTGTATTATATCTAAGAATCACTACCAAATCCAAGGTAATGAAGATTTCCCCCTATGATATCTTCTAAGAGTTTTATAGCTTTAGTTATTATATTGAGGTCCTTTATCCATTTTGAGTTAATTTCTGTATATGGTATAAGGTAGGGTTCTGACTTCATTCTTTTGCAGGTGGACATCCTCATTTCCCAACACCGTTTATTGAAGAGACTATTTTCTGTCCATTGTATTCATTTAGAACCCTCTTCAAGAATCAGCCCAAATGTCCATTAATGGACAAGTAGCTAAACAAGCTGTGGTATATACATATGATGGAATACTGTGCAGCTGTAAGACAGAGTAAAGTCATGAAGCATGTAACAATGTGGATGGGTTTTGAGGACATTTCGCTGAGTGAGATTAGCCAGAAACAAAAGGACAAATACTGTATGGACTCACTGATATGAACAAATGTCAATGAGTGAACTTTGAGAGCTAAAGTTAAGAATGCAGGTTATCAGGAGATAAATATAGGGTGGAGATTGGGCATTTGGTGCTAAGGAATACAGGTTGTGCAACAGGACGGATTGCAAAAATTCAGAAATGGATAGCACAATACTACCTGATGGAAGTACAATAAGAAAGCATTGAATGAAACTGAATGTGAGTATGAGAGAGGGAGAGGGGCTCGGGGCACGTATGAAACTAGAAGGAAAGATAGAAGATAGAGACTGAGATGGTAAAACTTGGGAATGCCTAGAGTGGACAATGATGGTGACTAAATGTACTAATATAAAAATGTTTTTGCATGAGAGAGAACAAATGAATGTCAACATTGCAAGGTGTTAAAATTGGATGGTCTATAGTCAACAGTAACGGTGTAATATGCTTCCACTGACTGTAACAAAGGCATTATCCCAAAACTAAATGTCAACAGGTAGGGGACATGGGGGAGCAGTATAAATTCTTTGGAGGAAGAAAAGGAAATGCCTTCATATAGTTTATGGTGGCGAAGGCATGTCTATTTATTTAGGTCGGATTGTATGATGTGCAAAAAATTTGTTTAAAAATAAACAGAGAAACAAGTGCTAGAGAAAATGTGGAGAGATGTACCTATTCACTGTTGATAAGGAAGCTCAGAGGGGCAGCCCCTTGGAGGGCAGTGTGGAGATTCCACAGGTGGCTAAATATGGGGTTGTCATATGATCCTGAAACCCCATTGCTGGATATACACCTGGAGGAACTGAGAGTGGAGACATGAATGGATATTTGCACACTGGTGTTTATGGCGGCAGTGTTAGTAATTTGCCATGGATGGAGGTGGCCTAAAGAATACAAAGACTGAGGAAATGGAAGGGGGAACTGTGCTTAAGGACTGTATGTTGAATGGAATGTCAGAAACAAAAAGACAAATATTATCATGCCTCACTCATATGGATTAACTATAATATACAAACTCAGAGAATTGAAGTCGAGAGCATGGGTTATCAGGTTGGGGCCTATTGTAAAGGGTCCTAGATTGTAAACTCTTACAGCAGTCACATATATTCACGAGTTGTAACTGTTATTTCTAAATTCTGAGATACTGAGCTGTTTGTATATAACCTGGTCATTCCCTGAAACTGGGTATTTATGTGACACCTGAGACTCAGAGTTAGAACTCTGAAGCTATGGAAGTCAGAAGTACCCCACACAGGAACTGTTTAAAAAGCTGAAAAAGTGATTGACTTCACCTAGAGATTTGAATGAAGCTGATCTGGATAAGAGTAAGGTAAATCAGTATACTGGGTAAAGGATGATATGGCCCATATTTTCAAACTTCAACCTCTGTGCGAGACCAAAGAGAGAGATATTTACTTGGTGCAAAATTTATATTTTGAGTAACGCGTTATCTAATTTAACTTATATGTTCAGTTTACTTGAACATCATAATCATAGGGAATCTTGAATAGGGCATGAGATCTTGTTGGTTTGTCCAGGTTAGTGTGATGCTTTAATATATTCCAGAGTAACTTGGGCAAAGAATAAAAAGTATTTGTAAAGACCCCTTGGGGGACTGAGGAGAAAGGAGGAAATATTCAACTTCCCCATCTGGGGAATTCCTGATATACTCACAAGCAGTGGGGACAACCAATTTAATAGGCTAAGTTTGCAATCTTGGGGCTCACCCCTATGAAGGTTCTTCCTGCAAAGAATAGGCTAAGCTGACAGATAATTATGCCTAAGAGTCACCCCCAGAGAACCTCTTCGGTTACTCAGATGTGGCCTCTCTCTCTAAGCTAGTTTGGCAGGTGAACTCGCTGCCTTCCCCGCTACGTGGGACATGACTCCCAGGGGTGTAAATCTCCCTGGCAACATGGGACAAGACTCCCAGGATAAGCCAGGAGCTGGCATCACGGGATTGAGAAAGTCTCCTTGACCAAAATGGGGAAGAGAGAAATGGGACAAAATAAACTTCCAGTGGCTGAGAGAGTTCATAGTTGAGAGGTTATCCTGGAGGTTATTCTTATGCATTATATAGATATCCCTTTCTAGTTTATGATGTATTGGAGTGGCTAGAGGGAAGTATCTGAAACTGCTGAGTGTGTTCCAGTAGCCTTGATTCTTGAAGATGGTTGTCTAATAGCAATATAGTTTTTACAATGTGACTGTGTGATTGTGAAAATCTTGTGTCTGATGCTCCTTTTATCCAGGATATGGACAGATGAGAAAAAAGTAAATAAATAAAAAAGTAATAGAGGGAGATAATGGGTAAAAATTGGGTAGATTGCAATATGGTGGGTCAATGACAGGGAAAGGTAAGAGGTATGGAATGTATGAATTCTTTTTTTTCTTCTTATTCATTTTTCTAGAGTAATTCAAATGTTGTAAAAATGACCACAGTGAAGAAACACACCATGTGATGATATTGTGAGCCATTAATTTTATTAAATGGTTGCATTGTATGTATGTGGAGATTTCTCGATAAAAATATTTTTTATAAAAACAGCCTGTGAGATTATTATAAACATTGACGAGCAAAAAGAGCCTGTGGGGAAAAAAAGAGCCTGTGGTTGGAGCCCAACCAACAATATTCCTGAAAACCCTAGGGAGGGCCCTGGGCTCTAAGTCTCTATAAAAGTTTTTCTTAGTAAGTTTATTTTTGGAGAAACTTCAGGCCTCTGGATTGATCCTAGGCCAGATGAGCCTATCTCTCCAAGAGCATCAGTCAGTTTCATTCCTCTAGCCCAGAAGGGTAGAAGTTAAAATGGGCATTGCCCAGATATCCCTGAAGATTGTGAGAAAGATCAAATGAGAGGGAGGAGGTGTTCTTGTTTGCTAGCTGCTGGAATGTGATATACCAGAAATGAAACAGCTTTTAAAAAGGGGAGTCTATTAAACTTGCACGTTTACAGTTCTAAGGCTGTGAAAATGTCCAAATTAAGGCAAAACTATAAAAATATCCAATCTAAAACATCCAGGGAAAGGTATTGTTCTAATTTGCTAACTGCTGAAATGCAACACACCAGAGATGGATTGGCTTTTAATAAAAGGGGATTTATTTCATTAGTTCTTTAGAGGAAAGGCAGCTAACTTTCATCTGAGGTTCCTTCTTACGTGGGAAGGCACAGGACGATCTCTGCTGGCTTCTCTCCAGGCCTCTGGGTTCCAACAACTTTCCCCGGGGTGATTCCTTTCTGCATCTCCAAAGGCCTGGGCTGAGCTGCGAGTGCTGAGATGAGGTATGCTGAACTGCTTGGGCTGTGCTATGTTGAGCTCTCTCATTTAAACACCAGCCAATTAAATCAAACATCATTCATTGTAGCAGGCACACCTCCTAGCCGACTGCATATGTAATGAGCAACAGATGAGATTCACACGCCATTGGCTCATGTCCACAGCAACAGAATTAGGTGCCTTCACCTGGCCAAGTTAACAACTGAATCTAACTACCACAGGTAGCCTGGTTCAAGAAGGCTGATGATGTTCAGGGGTTCTCTCTCAGCTGGAAAGGCACATGGCAACATCTGCTAGCTTTCTTTCCAGGAATCGTCAATGGCTTTCCCAGGGCTCTGTCTGTTCTGTAGGCTCTGTCAGTTCTGGTGGCTCTAAAACATTTCCAAAATAGTTCCCTTTTAAAGGGCTCCAGTAAGCAACCCCACCTTGGATAGGTGGAGACACATCTCCATGGAAACCATCTAATCAAAAGTTACCACCCAGCAATATTGAATGAAGACTAAAGGACATGGGTTTTCCGGGGTACACAATAGATTCAAACCAGCACAGGAGGAGTAACTGAGAAATTAGGATTTAACAAATGAACGTAACTGCTGATTCAATATAGATATTTCTTGTTAGTGTCTAGTGATTTAAAACAGCCAGAAGGAAATACCTGAAGTGTAGCACTGTAATCCAGTAGCCCTGATCTTTGATAAGGATTGTATAACTATATATGCAAAAAAAAAAAAAAAGTCAGTTGCCTGTGTTTGATCTACTTCTGTATGTTGTGTTCTGTTCCACTGACAACGTATGTATCTCTGGCAATACTACACCGTCTTGGGTAAACTACCTCTACTGTAAGTCTTAAAATTGAATAGAGTGCAATACTAGTGGTCAATAAGAGGGAAAGGTAAGGGGTATAGGATGTTTGGGGACTTATATTTTTCTTTTTAGTTCTTTTTCTGGAGTGATGCAAATGTTCTAAAAATGATTACAGTGAAGACTACACAACTATGTGATGCTATTGTGAGTCATTGATTGTATAATATGTTTGGACTGTATGAGTGTGGAGATTTCTCAATAAAAATATTTTTTAAAAAAGAATTGATTGATCACAGATGTGTGCATCTATTTCTTGACTTTCAATTCTGTTCCATTGGTCTGTATGTCTATCTTTATGTCAATACCATATTGTTTTGACTTACTGTCGCTTTACGGTAAATTTTGAAATCAGGAAGATTTGTTTCTTCTTTATCAAAATTGTTTTGGCTATTTGGGACCCCTTGCAGTTCTACATGAATTTGAAGACCAGCTTTTCCATCTCTGCAAAAACGCTGCTGGTGGGATTGCATTGAATTCATAGATCCCTTTGGGTAATATGGACATCATAATAATATTAAGTTTGCCAATCCATGAATATGGGCTCTTTTGCCACTTATTTAGGTCTTCTTTAATTTTGTTCAGGGGTGTTTTATAGTTTTCCATATGCAAGTCTTTGATATTCTTTATTAAATTTATTCCTAGATATTTTATTCTTTTAGATGCTATTGTAAGTAGAGTTGTTTTCTTAATTTCCTCTTGGGTTTGTTCATTGCTAGTGTACAGAAACACAACGGATTTTTGTGTGTTGATTTTGCACCCTGACACTTTGCTGAAATTATTAGCTCTAGTAGTCTTCTTGTGGATTCCTTTGGATTTTCCATGTATTAGATCATGTCATCTGCAAATAGTTTTACTTCTTCCTTCTAATATGGATTTTTATTTTTTCTTCTTGTCTAATTGCAATGGCTAGAATTTCTAGTGCAAAACTGGGTTGCAGTGGTGAAAGCAGCATTCTTGTCTTGTAGCTGATCTTACGGGGAAGGTTTTAAGTCTTTTACCATCAGTTAGCTGTGCATTTGTGTGCTTATTTTTACTTGCCACTGAGGCAGGACATTTCAACATAAGTGAACGACGCCTGTTGGTTCCTTCAGGGACAGCTGTTGCCCTTATAATGTGCCATTTCATCCATTCATTCAATAACTATGTTTTTTTAATGATAAAATGTTGACACTGTTTTATTTCCATTACTTTTCCCCACTTTTAAAATCAACCTTATTGAGGTATCATTTCCATCTTATGAAGTACACCTACTTATAATGTATAATTTGACAATTTTTGATAAATGTATTATGGTATAATCACCACCATAATCTAGATTTAGAACATTTTCTCTGCCCCCAAATGTTTGCTCATGCCCACTTGCCATCAGCCCACACACCCTCCCCACATACACTCTATTCCCTGCCCCAAGCAATCCTCAGTCTGCTTTTTATCACTGCAGATTCATTTGTATTTTCTAGAATTTCAAATAAATGGAAACATAGGGTATATACTCTTTTGCATCTGGCTTCTTTCATTTAGCATAATGCTTTTTTTGAGATTCATGAACATTGTTAGGTTTACGGTAGTCTGCTTCTTTTTATCACTGAATAGTGTTCCATTATATGAACGTAGCACAGTTTGTTTATCCATCACCTGTTGATGAACATTTGAGTTGTTTCCCATTTTTGGCTATTAAGAATAAAACTTCCATGAACATTAAAATTTTTTTATTTTGGTAACATATATATACAACATAACATTTCCCATTTGAACTACTCAGAAATGACAATTAAGTTGCGTTAACTACATTCCTAATCTTTTCCAGTACTGTGGTGGTTTGGAACTGTATGCACCCCAGAAAAGCATGTTCTCGAACCTAATCCATTCCTGTGGGTGTGAACCCATTTAAGTAGGACCTTTGGATGAGATTATTTCAGTTAAGGTGTGTGTGGCCCAGCTCAATAAGAATGGGTCTTAATCCTATTATTGGAGTCCTTTATAGATGGAATGAATTCAGATATGGGAGAGAGAAAGTCACAGGAAGCAAGAAGGTGAAACCCAGAAGAGATCAGGAAATGCTGCCATGTCCCTTGCTGTGGACAGAGGAGCCAAGGATCACCAGCAGCCAGCCCAGAACGCCAAAGTCTTTGGGGAGAAGCAGCACCTTGATGATGCCTTGATTTGGACATCTTCCCAGACTCAAAACCATGAGCAAATAAATTCCCATTATTTATCCCTACCCATTTTACGGTATTTGCTTAAAGCAGCCACAGAGACTAAAACAAGTACCTAGTGGGTGCCAGGTACAGAGAAGCAGCTGTGAATGAGACAGATGAGGCTGCCATGCTGCCTGTCCCCTGTTGGTTGCACTGCATTTCCCCCAATCTCCTGCACGGGCAGAGTCGTGGGCAGCTCTCCTGCCTGTGGAACATTCCCCAGGCTGCTGTGGCCTCTGGAGGAGGCCCAGAGAGGGACTGCAGCTGACCCACTGTGCTTCCCACAGCTATATGAAGGGCTGAGACAAAAAACACAGAGCGAGTATGGAAATGTGCTGTGGACCTTCCCTGCTGCTGGGCCTTTGCTCAGGAGGCTGCAGCCACCTGGGAGGCCACCCCTTAGAGTCCCTCCTGCCCAGAAAGGCCCTATCTCAGGTTGCCTCAGCCAGAAGTCACCTCTGACTGCAGCTTGTGCCTTGTCTGTGGACGTGGGGCCCTGGCAGAGCTGGCAGGCACCTGAGAGCTGGGGCTGGCTGGCTCCTCTGGTTCTCTGCTGCCCTGGCTGGGCATATGCCATGTGCTCTCAGTAAATGCTCTGGGACAGATGCTGCAGCAAACAGAGGAGGGTTGTGGCTGGGCAGAGAGTGGGGCAGTGAGGCCAAGTGGGCAAGGGTGGGAGGGGCAGGAGACTGCGGCCTTTCCCAGAGCTGGTTCTGGGTGGACCTTCTCTCTTAACGGATGGGATGGGAGGAGAAGCTGGGGCGTGAGTGGTGACAGAAGCCTCAGCTGGGAGCCGCTAGGTCCCAGGAGTTGGGCACGGCCTTGGCAAGCTAGAGCCGCGCCCCAGAACTCTGTGAGCCAAGACAGGGAGGGTCATAGAGGTGCCATGGGAGAGTCCCTCGTGCCAGAGCACGTCTGAACATGGTCTCATAAGGTTTTAAAACTTTTATTGACATGTCCCTTTGTTAAACATAAAAAACATGCCCTCCTTTATCATGTGGCAATTTCAAATAGACTTTGGATTCCAGATGAATTAAAGCAAGGGGAGAGTGCTGCTTTATTCAATCTACCACCTCTCTAAATCTGATCTTTGAAATAAAAAAATCCTGAGACGCTTGGGTTGAGGTTGGTGGCTTTTCAGACTTACTAGGAGGGACTGAGAGAAACAGGGTAACAGGACTCTTTCTCTGAGGATGCGAGGTGAGGTCTAAGGTTCTGGGAAGGGCACGCATGGTGACTCTGAGAAACAGCGGCGACATCTCCATCCAGAGTCTGGATGGGTGAGTTTCTCTCCCTTTTGACCCCTCTCCCCAAAGCTGCAGCCTGTCCTCAGCACCCACCCCCGCCATGACTTTGTTTCAAATCCACCGATCTCCTTCCTTTCCCTTGATCTTAACTCCTAAAGCCCAGTGGTTGAGCCTGGGAAGGAGTTCTGTTGAAATTCAAGGAGAATAATTTACACTACAGTGTAAGGGACTGATAGACTTAAACTGCTCAAAGGATCCTTTGAATTTTTAAACGAAGAGTTTGTGAATTCAAACACATCTCAGACGGGTAGGGTGCACAGGTGATCTTTTTGAAGCAAGGTCTCTTGCAGCTCCAGGTGCAGGATGCCTCCCGGGCCCGCCGCTCCCACTTCTTTCCTGGATGAGAACAAGGCTCAGCTGCCGGCGGTTTTCGCAGCTAGGGCCTCGCGGGGGGACAGTTAGGGCACCCAGGGTGAGCGGGGATACTGAGGCTGGGCGCACCCCGCAGGGAGCGGCCCCGAAACCTCAGCTCCAGCATCTCGGGGCCCGGAAGGAAGCCGCGGCCGAGGGAGGGGGCGGCGGGGGCGCCCGGGGCCCCGCCTCACCTGCGCGAGGGCGCGGCTCTGCCTGCAGATTCCGAGGCGGGCCCCGCCCGGAGCCAGGCGTTGATTCACCGCATCCTTCCTGCCCGCGCCGGGGCGCCGAGACCACTCCCCTCCCGCTCGGGCCGCGCGCTCCTCCTCCCGGGCGGCGGGGCCCGGGGCTGCAGCCCGGCGCCCGGTTCCCCCTCCCCGAGGGGCGGGGCCGCCGCCCGCCCCCGCCCGCCTCCCGGGGCCCGCCGCGCGCGTGGCCCCCGAGCCGCCAGCCCCGCGCCCGGGAGGCTCACAGCGCCGCGCGCCGCGCCCCGACTCGGCGGCCTCTGCTCGGCGGGCGGCCACGGACAGGATGCTGCCGGGCGGCCCCGGCCTCGGCCCGCGCTCCCGCCGGGGAGGGCTCCCAGCGCGCCCCTAGCCGCCGCCGCGGGTGCGGGAGGGAGGGGGCTCCGGCCGCCGCGCGCCGCCCCCCGCCCCGACTCTCCCAGCCCCGGGGCCTCTGCGTGCTGACGGCGGGGACCTCGCGCTCGGGCCGGGGCGCCGCGGCCTCGCGGGGGCCGGCCTGGACCGCGCGGCTCCGAGGTCCCGCACAGGTAGGTACAGGCGGGCGCCGAGCCGGACTGCCCGGGGGCGCGCAGGGGGCCGGGTCCCCACGGGCGGGGTGGGAGAAGGAAGCTTCAGGAATGCCCAGGATGCCTCTGCTTTCTTCCTGACACGCTTGCTTTTCGGCTTCCTGGGATTGGGCCTGGCTGTGTGTGTGTGTGTGTGTGTGTGTGTGCGCGCGCGCGCGTGCATTGAGGTGAGGGAGGCAGGTGCTGAGAGGTGACCCGGAGAGGGCCCAGGGGCGCAGGGGATGGAGAGGCGGCCGGGCCCTGGCCAGCAGACACGGGAGTCTGAGCATTTGGCGTGGACAGGACTAAATCCGCGTGTGGCCGGGTGGTGGCCTGTGGCCGGGTGGTGGCCTGTGGCCGGGGCGGAGAGCCGCTGCCCGGCTTCCTCCCTGAGGGTGGGTGGTGGGTGGGAGACCTGGGTAGGAAGCGAGAGGTGCTTCTCCTTAGCCATGTCCCTTTACCTTCCAGATGATCGCTGCTGCCTGTGCCCCGGAAGCCCGCCCTGCCTTCCCGCCTGCCGCGTCAGCCCCCCAGCCCCTGCCCAGAAGACGTCCGTAGCCCTCGGCGGGTCTCGGAGGGCCCTGGTAAGGGGGCCGTTCCCGGAGGCCCCCATCTGACCCCAGCCCAGTAGGAACAGCAGCCAGGATGCCCAGGAACCCGGGCTTCTCCGAGCCCGAGTACTCGGCTGAGTACTCGGCCGAGTACTCGGTCAGCCTGCCCTCCGACCCTGAACGTGGAGGGGGCCGCACCCATGAAATCTCTGTCCGGAGCTCGGGGTCCTGCCTCTGCCTGCCCCGCTTCATGCGGCTGACCTTTGTGCCCGAGTCCCTGGAGAGCCTCTACCAGACCTACTTCAAACGGCAGCGCCACGAGACCCTGCTGGTGCTGGTGGTCTTTGCCGCCCTCTTCGACTGCTACGTGGTCATCCTGTGCGCCGTGGTCTTCTCGGGCGACAGGCTGGCCCCCCTGCTCGTGGCCGGCGTCGGGCTGCTGCTGGCCATCGTGCTCTTCGCGCTCTGCAGGAGGGGGCTGCTGCCCGCCCGCGCCACCCGGAAGGCGGTGCCCTACTTGCTGTGGCTGCTGATCAGCGCCCAGACCTTCTCCCACATGGGCCTCAGCTATGCCGGGGCCCACGCGGCCAGCGACACGGTGGGCTGGCAGGCCTTCTTCGTCTTCTCCTTCTTCATCACGCTGCCCCTCAGCCTCAGCCCCATCGTGACCATCTCACTGGTCTCCTGTGGGATGCACACGCTCGTCCTGGGTGTCACCGTGGCCCAGCAGCAGCAGGACGAGCTCAAGGGCATCCAGCTGCTGCGGGAGGTGAGTCCCGGCCTCGGCCGCCCCACCTGCGGGTGCTCCCTGGGGCCGGGGGCAGGGCTTTTGAAAGAGGGAGGCATCACTTCTTTGCTCCTGAGTCAAAATGTGGCCTGGGGGATTGCGGGGGGATGCTCTGGGGTGGGGAGGTGGTCTCTGGGGCTCTCAGAGGCCTGTATAGGGAGGGGCCGCCTCCCCTCCACCCCAGCCTTGCTCCTCTGCTCCTTGCACAGTGTTGGCCTGTGCTTGGCAGGCCGAGTCAGGACACTGGGTGTCAGGGCAGGACACTGGGTGTTGGGTCAGGACATTGGGTGTCAGGGCCACTCTGGCCCTGGTGCCCAGCCCGAGTGGGTGACACAAAGGCTACTCCGGGCCTGGTCTCAAGGCCACAGAGCCCTGACCATTCCTGTCTGTGGTGCCGGCCGGGGGGACTGCTGGTGGGAAAGCGGGTTCCTGGGGAGCCCCAAGGCTGGGCCTCTGGTCTCTGTGTCATTGGCGATCCTGGGCAGGTGACTGAACCCGAGTGGACACTGTGCTCCTCGCACAGATGGGGGTCCCCTTTGCCTGTCGCCCTAACGTGGTTGTTGAGATCAGAGGAAATGGGGGTCAGCGCGCCAGGAACCGGGAAGGGCTACAGAGAGGGGAGGTGTGGTTATCACCTGTCCTGCATGTGCACCGGGAGCTCAGGTGCCCGCAGATGCCCGTGTAGGCCTGGCAGCCTCCCCCAGAGCCAGGGCATAGGGAGCGGATGGACCCAGCCACCATGGGAGAGGGTCAGTGGTCCCGGGCTGGAGCACTGGGCTCACTTCACTGACAGCCAAGCCTGGGGATCCCAGCTGGGGGCCCTGCCCAGGCCCTGAGGGTATGCGGGGGCCGGGAGATGTGGTTCCTGCCCTGCAATCACTTTATCTGGTAACCCACCCAGAGAGCTTCATAGAGCTTAAACATGGTGAATTCCACAGTGTCTGTCCAGCCTCCTTATTTTATAGATGAAGAAATGAGCCCAGAGATGGGAGGTGACCCACCCTAGGCCACACAGGTTGGAATGAATCAGGGCTAGAGTGTCCGTTTCTTAACTCTGGTTCCAGTGCTCTTTCCACTGCGTCACACAGCCTGCATCTCAGCCAGCACCACCCGACGTCTCCCTGGGACGGTCCTGACCTCCAGGGGCTCGGCAGTGCCATTGCCGGTTGATGTAAGGGGCCCTGCGGGGCTGTTCCACAGCCTCTCGGTAGGACTGGGCACACATCTTCTCACTTTTTCCTGGTTCTTGGACCGTGGTGCCTCCTGTCGTGGCTCCTGTGGTGGCCCCTCTGGCTTCTGCGGCAGCCAGCCCTGGGCTGGTGTGTGTGGCTTCATGTGGGCACAGCCAGCGGGAACTTGCGTTTTCTCCCAGTGCCCTCAGCACATAAGGTGACCCCCTGCCGTTGCCGTTGTACCCTCAGGGTTGGTGGGCTGTAGGCTGTGCCTCTGCCGGCGAGGGGCCTCCCGGAAGCTGTCTGGGGAAGCATAGCGGGACCTGATGGCCCCATGAGTTTCCCTGTGGACCTGCTCAAGTAGGGCGGCACGTGCGCTCTCCCTGCTGGGCCCACAGGTCCCTGTACCCACTTTGAGCCTGCTTGTTGGTAGAGTCCCTTGTCGGTGGGCATAGAGGGTCTCATGGTACAGTTGAGCAGTTACCTCCTCAGGTACTTCCAGGTCTGGGCCAAGCTCTGAGAGGGCGATCAGGGGCTCTGTGCGGTTATCAGAGGTTCTGGGTTTGGACGGTGAGCGGAGAACGTGTCAGTAGCAGTGAGTGTCCCCACAGCAAGGCAGAGGCGACGTGGTCTGGGTTCGGTTCCGAGCCCACTGGCCCCTTGCTGGTTGTCGGTGAACTGAGCCTTCCCCACCTCCCGTCTCTTGGTTTCCGGTGGGCAGAGAGGGACTGCCACCTGCCCCAACTCTGTGCTGTGGAGCTTGGGCTGGGGTGGCCTCACCTTTGAAGACCTAGGGGGTGCAGGAGGGCAAGGCATAGGCAGATTCTTGTTGACCTAAAGCCTCCGGCAGCGCTGGCCCCGGGGTGCAGTCCCAGGGCTAAATCACATGCTATTTCCCTCGTTTGCTCACTTCACTTGTGCCTCGGCCTTGTTTGTCCTTGAAGTGGTCAGAGAATATAGCATAGGCTGGAGCCTGGGAGAGCATTCAGTCTACACCCCTCCCCTCATTTTATAGGGGGAACGCTGAGAGATGGATGTTACTTTGCTTGTTGTCACACAGCTGATCCCTTAGTGTGGAGCTCGGGTGTGTTGCCTGCCAGCCCAGGGGGCATCTCTCAGGTTTGGGGGGGTGCTTGTCCTGTTAGACTGAAAGCTGCCAGAGAGCAGGAGCTTGGCCTCCCCACCCCACCCGACTGGGATCGGAGGCTGGGATGCTGCCTTGGGGTCCCCACCCTGAATCCCAGTAAAAGGGGAACTCTGGGTCCTGGTTTATCAACTAGAAGGGGACCCCAGGCTTTCTCTCGACTTCAGTTCTGAGGGTTGTGGGGAAGACACTTCAGGCAGCTCCAGGACCCCCGTGGCCCTGCCACATCCCCTGCAGGGCCTCATCTGGAGACTCCTGGAGCTGCTGGGGCACGTGGCCGAGATGCTGTGGCCTGGACGAGGTGTGGTCCTCGGGCTGGGCCAGCGCCCGGTGCCCATGCGTCAGTGCCTGGAGTGCAGTTCCGGGCCGTGCGTGCCAGTCTCCTTTGGGTGCTGCTGAGAAACAACATCAGCAGAAAACCAAAAATACACACCAAAAAACAGACAGGAAACAGAAAAAGAGACAGGCAAATAAGTAAACCTAGAATAAAGCCCCTGTACCCCAGGGAGCATGGCGTTCACATGGACGCAGCACCGGGAAGCGGCTTTGGGACTGGGGAAAGGGAATCCGGTTGGGAGCCAGAGCCAGAGGGCAGGAGGCCCCAGCATAGAGTGGGCCGGGTTCCAGAAGTTTCTGAGTCACTTGTTTGGGATTCTTGTGACTTTTTAAAAGGTGCCTGGGTTCCCAGGCCCACCCACACGAGTCTTGCTTAACTCACAGACTCTCTGCCCTCGGTCTCCGTGTTAACTCAGTGGAAACCAAGCCCAGTGTGGCCCTGTGTTGCCTGGGGAGTGGCACTCAGGAGTACAGCTCTCCCCAGAGCCAAGGAACAGAGTTGCTCCCTGTCCTGCTGTTACTCTTGGGATGGCGGCTCCATCACCCTGGCATGAGGAGAGGAGTGGGGCAGGGGCTGGAGGACAGGCATGGGGGAATGATTCCGGCCCCCTGTCGGAAGTTCCGGCCTGAACTTCCTCCAGGCTCCGGGCATGCCTCTCACTTGCCCCACGCTTCCACTCTTCTTTCTCTTCTCCCATCACCTGTCCAGTGAGGGATTTTTTTCTAGTGGATGGGGATGAAGGAAGTTTTATAGTTAAATGCAAAATCTTGGATTTCTGGGGGGTTGCAAGGTGGTTTGTTGTCACAGTCATGACAGCACTGAAGAAGCATTTCCAATGTCAGAAGTCTTCTTCCTGTGTACCGCTCATCCTCCCAAACTGGTCAGAAAACTCAACACAACTGCTAATGGCTGCTTGAAATGTCAGAGGTAGACCAGATGGCCAGTCCTGGATGCCGCCCTCCAGAGGCCAGTGGGGTAGGGTATTGCTATGGACAGGGGGTGTGGGATGAGGCTGGGCCTGGGGCTTCCTTTATTTCATTAGTGAGCATCACTGTGCTACAAGTGTGGGCCTCACAGCCTTAGGGTCTGGAAACATGGGCAGGGTATAATGGGACAGGGGTGACAGGGAGGGGACGTGCGCTGAGGGCATGAGGGGTGGCAGGGAGAGGGCACGGGCTGGGACGTGAGGGGTGATGGGGAGAGGGCACGGGCCAGGGAGTGAGGGGTGGCGAGGAGGGGCACAGGCTGGGACATGAGGTGCAGCTGGCAGGTCTTTCCCACATTCCTCCCTTGCCTGGGTCCTGGTGCCACCAGGCCTGTAGGACACAACTTGCCTTTTGTGCCCCAAACTGCCCTGGGGTGAGATGAGGAAGCAGGCAGGGCAGGCGGGACCCTCATGTGTGCACACATCTGTCATCAGAGGCAGACGTCTGTGCCAAGTGTCATAGAGCCTTATTTCACAGAGGAAAGGCTGTTAGAGAGCTGTGTTCTCATGGAATTAATGGCCTGGTAATAAGATCTTTATTCAAAAATTATAACGTGGTAGAGCTGCCAATGTGTAATTCCTTTCACACCTGTAAATTACAGAGCAAATAAACCATGCAATGGGTGATGTGTGACTGTGAGGCTGCTGCGGTAGGCTGGGGAGGGGGCCAGGGCTTCCAGACGCTGCGTGTACCCGGCTGGTGTTAAGTGTCCCGTGTACACCAATTTGGGTCACACTGGCTCCATTTTACAGATGAGGAAGCTGAGGCTCTGTGGGGTTGAGAGGAGGGGGTGAGGCTAGAGAACTGATGAGTGAGAAGGTGGGGTGGGGTGAGCCCCCGAGAGCCCCGTTTCCCTGGTGCCTCGGCCTCAGATGCCTTCGCTAAGCCACGCTGGAGACTAGTACTGGGGGGGGGGCTACCCTAAGATATAAGGGGGAGCACCTCTCCTCTCTCCCCCTGGGAACTGGGTGCAAGAAGGAGAAGCCCATTCTAGAACATTCCTTGGGACCTTGGCCAGGAGTGGATGAGACTTGAGGTGAAACGGGTTGGAGGAACAAGAGTGGGGTGGGAGGAAGGAGGTGGCTGAGGGCTTCGGCCGGCTGGGGGGCAGTCTGGGTGAGGGCAGGTGCAGAAAGCAGGTGGGAGGAGACAGATGCAACCCAGTCCTTGGCCCTTGGGTCCCAGGTGGGAAGGGCCCTGCTCACCTGGCGGGAAAGAAGTGGCCGTCCTTCCAGAGAGCGGAATAACACAGGCATGCGTGGAGGGAGCGCTGAGGCCACGGAGCCAACTATGCTTGAAGAATGTCCTCAGTTCCCGGACATGTAAACAGCCTTGCAGAAAATAGCCCCTCTGTCCTGTTCTCCAGCCGGGTCTCTCTGTGGCCTTTTCTGATCCATATCTATGTGTAAACAGAGCGTCCCCTGGTTTGTCGTTATCACGCACGTGCAAGTTATGGCTCACCTTTCACCCACATTACCCCGCTGACATTTGCCGTGACTACCAGAGTCCTCGTGTTTATTATTTTTAATCAGCACTTTATACTCAGCTGGTTTTTTTCTGGCAAGGACCCAAAGCCCAGGCCTGGGTCAGTGGAAAGGGGGTGGGAGGCACCAGGGCCAAGCACACCCACCGGCCTCCAGGGTTGTGGTCTCCCCCTGCCCCGCCACCAGCTCCCGAGGCTCCAGGCACACTTAGTACACATGTGTGTGTACACACGCACACACAGGCACCCCGAGGCTTGGTAGACATGCACACAGCCCCCCTGGAATCTCCAGGCCTCCTGGGTCACTCTTGTCCTGCACTTTTTTTGGGGGGGTGGAGCGGGTGCATGGTCCAGGAATCGAACCCGGGTCTCCTGCATGGAAGGCGAGCATTCTACCACTGAGCCACCTGTACACCCTGCCCTGCTCTTTTGTGGCTGCCGCACCCCATTGGGACGGCCCCCCAGGTATCCCCTTGTCACCAAACACATTCTCAGTGGTAGACTCCAGGATACACGTCCCGGCCAGCACAGAGACACCGATGCTCGGAGAGAATACCGTGTGCACGCGCAGGCCTGGCCACCAGGGGGGATGGTCCCGTCGCTGCGCTCGCTGGGCTTTTGCTGTGTCTCAGCCCCTGGGTGGCTTCGGCACGAGGCAGATGTTTCCGTTCACATGTTACAGGTGGGGGAGCTGATGTGTGTGACAAGGGAGTTGACTCATCCGGGGCCTCGCAGCCAGCGGGGCTGGAGCAGGGTTTGAACCCAGGTCTGTGGCGCCCGGAGCTCCTTCCCCTGTGCTCTGTGCGCGCTCGTCTCCAGGGCGCAGCCCTTGCCCTGGGACTAAAGCTGCAGCTGCGGGCCGGCCGGCCCCGGCGGCCTCCTCCCAGCACGGGGCTGCTCCCTGCAGTGCCATCACACCTGGGACCTTCAGTGCGGGCCACCTCCCGGGGACCTGAATCTGATGGGACTCAGGCAGCCCAGGCCAGGCTGACCGCCCCCTCCCTACCCCACTGCCATGCGAGGACACTGGCGGGAGGGCCCCTTCTGGTCTGTGGGGACCCGTTTAGCATGCGTCCTCCGTGACACCACAGGGTACCAGTGGGTCCTGGACATCCTCGCTGACGTTGTCTGGTTCTCAGCCAGAGTCGCCGGGAGACCGTTCCCGAAGGCGCACGTGCAGCGCCAGCCTGGGATGGGGTCTGCCCCGTAACTGGCTCCTCGGGGGGTTTTGATGTGCCTCGCCTGGGTAGGAAACATGACTAGGTAAGAATGCTGGGGTGCTGACAAGCATGCTCCATCCTCCAAGTCTGCCTGGGGGTACGGACACACACGCAGGGAGGTCACTTTTCCGATGCCTGGATTTGAGATGCCCTCCAGAACCAAGAAATAGTGAACAGGTGCCTGCGAGCAGCAGGACAAGGCGAGAGTCTGCCACAGCGTGCTCTTAAGTGGCGAAAGAGCCACAGATCGTCCTCAGAGCTGGCCACTGTACAGCTCTTTGGTTTCTCAACCCTCACCTCCTGGGGAGTGGCCGACAGGGGGCGAGGGCGTGTTTCTAGGGCCAGGCGTGGCATCACTCATCGAGGAGCCCGGCTGCCTGCACTGAGGGTGCTGGACCCACAGCCCTGCTGCCTCCATGGCTGCCGAAGAGTCACTGCAGCTCAGGACAGGGCACCAGCTGGAGTCTGTCCCGCCCAACAACTCAGCACGAAAATATTGAGTGACGTTTAGTATGAGGTGGAATGTGTTTTTAAAAAGTTTTTATTTTGAAATAATTTCAAATTTAGAAGGCACTTGTAAATGTAAAACCAATACAGAGAATGCCAACACCCAGACACCTGGATTTACTTACTTAATATTTTCCCATGTTTGTTTTATCATTTTATGCTATTATCTCTCTCTCTTTTCTAAACCTTTGGGGGTAGGTTGTATTCATCATGCTTCTGGAACACTTAATGCTTCCTGTACATTTCCTAAGAACAACAACATTCACTTATGTAACCACATTAAGTATAGTTTTCAAGTTCAAGAAATTTAAGATTGATGCAAACCTTACAGTCTGTATTCCAGTTTTTTCAGTTGTCCCAATGGTGTCCTTTTGGGTGTTTTTCTCCTCCATTATTAGATCCAGTCGAAGATCATGTACTGCATTTTACTGTCATTGCCTCTGTAGTCTCTCTCCTTTTTAAAATGGTGGTAATAAATATACAAAAAAAAAAAAAAGATTTCCCATTTCATCCCTCCTGAGCATGCCATTCAGTGGGATTGATCAATCCACAATGCTGTGCCACCCTCACCACCTTTACCCAGACTTTTCCATCACCCTAAGCAGAACCTGCACCCATTATGCATTAAATTACCCCTATTCCACCACCCCCTGCCCCTGGTAGCCTGTGTTTTACTTTCTATCTTTGTGAATTTATTTCACATTAGTGGAATTGTACAGTATCTATCCCTTGTGTCTGGCTTATTTCACTTAACATGATATCTCCAAAATTCATTCATGTAGTAGCATGTATCAGGACTTTATGCATTTTATGGTTGAATAATATTCCATCCCATGTATATACCACATTTTATTTACCCATTCATCTGCTGGGACACTTGGGTTGCTTCCATCCCTTGGCAGTCGTGAATACTGCTGATATGAGCATCTGCATGCAAATGCCTGTTTGGTCCCTGCTTTCAGTTATTTTGAGAATATAACTAGTAGTGGTTCTCTGTGTGTAATTTTTTGAGGAACCACCAAACTTCTCCACAGTGGCACCATTTTACGTTCCCACCAACAATGCACGAGGGTTCCTGTTTCTCTGCATCCTCACCAGCACTTGTTTTCCATTCTATTAAAATAATAAAATAATAGCCCTCTCAGTGGGTGTGAGGTGGCAGCTCCTTGTAGCTTTGGTTTGCATTTCCCTAATGGTTAATGATGTTGAGCCTCTTTTCATGTGCTTACTGGCCATTTGTATAGCTTATTTGGAGAAATGTATATTCAAGTCTTTGTCCATTGTTTGAGTGGATCACTTGTGTTTTTTTGTTGAGTTTAGTCTTGTATTTTTAAAGATATTTTTATCAGAAATGGATAAACACAAGGTTGAGAACTTAAGGGTTCTATTTTGGTTCTCTAGGAAATACACTCATGTTAGCTGACTCATCTCTCAGCGGCTTCCCTGTACATGTACACATTAGCTTACCAGGTGTTTCAGTTATCTATTGCTGTATAACCAATACCCCAAAGCTTAGTGATCTAAAGCAACGATTTATTATTGCTCATGATTCTGTGGGTCAGTTGCAGTCAGTGGGGTGGCTTTCTGGTTCACGTGGCCGTGGCTGGGGTCACTCACCTGGTTGCCTTCCACTGGTGTGGGGTTGGCAAGTTCTAGAAGACTGAACCCACAGCTGAGAGCCGTGGGACCTCTATATGCCTCTCTGTGTGCTTGGCTTTGGCTTCCCCACAGCATGATGGCTTCAAGGGGGGATGTGGGAACTGCTAGTTATTTTAAAGGCCGGGCCTGTAAAACCAAGTCACAAGCCTGGCCCAAAATCAGGACAGGGGGCTGCTGATTCTACGGCTTGATGTGAGCATGGCATGTGTACAGAGGGCGGAAGGGACTTGTGGCCGCCATCTGTGGAGGTCCTCTCCCAAACCTGAAGGCCTGCAGCTGGGTCTGGGGCCCGATGGGAAGAAAAGAATAAATAAAACCAGGATCTCAGGGGCACGAAATGCTCTGTGACCACAGGATGTTTCACAAGTTAGCAAGACGTATATAACTTCTTTAAGGTATTGATTCTCTATGGGATCCAGTGCGTCATTTCTGAGACTTTCAGAAAGTTTCACAAACTGCATGGCACATGATGGCTCACAGTTTCATCTCCGCAGGCTTTGCCTTGCCTTGCACTTGTTAATTCTTCACGCCTGCACCACCCACCGTGTGTAGGGCATGGTACCAGGGTGTGGGGCTGTCCCTGCCCCGAGGAGCTCACAGCCTGGCCTCCAACCAGTGCCCATCCTGTGCTTTCTCTCCACCATGGCAGGCTGGGCTGCTGGGCCCTGCTGTCTGCATTCCTTCCCCAGGGGCAGGAATTTGCTCTGCAGTCTTTCAGAAACATGTCGAGTTTGTCTTTCTTGGCAGCTTGTCATTTGCCTCAAGTAGAGATGGAGACCAACAGTAGAATTACTTTACAGCCTCTCGAAGAGCCTTGTATGTGGCGGACTCTCTATAAATGTTTGTTGAGTCCGTGAATTCCTGCTTTACTTTTACCTTTATTTCCTTCCTCATAAACTCTCAGTGAGATCGATCAATTTTTGGCAAGATCTAGACCTGAGGAAGTGTTCTGGTGTTACTCCAAGTGATTTCAAAATGATTTTTTTTTTTTTAAAGCAAGATTCATATGGCTCCCAGGGTGCTGATCAATCCTCCTTTGCCACTTGTTAATAAAGATTCTTTCTGGTCTAAGGAAAAAGGAGGAATAGAGGAGGGATTTGGGAAGCCAGATAAATGACTCATTGACGGCCTGGGGCCTAGTTCTCATTTTTTCCCTTGGGCAAAAGTGACTTGTATAAGATGACCAGAGAGTGGCTGAGCCCAATTGCATCTCTCATGGTCCTAGCTCCTCCAGTTGTTCCTCAGTCTGAAGAGAAACTTCATTGTTTCCATCATTTATCAAACACTTCCTCTGCAGGGCTTTAGGTATTGTTCTAGGAAAGATACAAAGGATGAATAAAACTTAGCTCTGGCCCTCAAGGAACTCACAGGCGGTGGTGCAAGTCCTGTTAGTGTGAGGGTACCTGCACAAGGGAGCTGAAGGAGGCTTCCAAAGCGCTGGTCCTTGAGTTGGGTATTGAAGGATGAGTAGGAGTTTGCCAGGTGGAGTGGTGGGAATGGGGCCTTCTGGTCAGTCATAAAAGGTACTTTCCCGGGGAGAATTACATGTGACAGGAGCATGGGCAGGTGGTAGGAGGCAGAGAGACAAGGGGTAGAGAAGCCAGCTAGTGAAGGACTAAGGGGCTTTATTCTTAAGATGATGGGATTCCATGAAAGGAATTTAAGTAGGGGATAGC
>PVIY010038570.1:0-23805 GCA_004026745.1 Myrmecophaga tridactyla | reverse complement strand
TTTTGATATGTTATATTCTCACTTTCATTCTTCTCCAGGTATTTCCTAATTTCTCTTGCAATTTCTTCTTTGTCCCACTGGTTGTTTAAGAGTATGTTGTATAACCACCATATATTTTTGAAAGTTCTGGTTTTTTTGGTGATTGCTGAACTCCAGTTTCATTCTGTTGTGATTGGAGAAAGTGCTTTGGATAATTTCAATATTTTTAAATTTATTAAGACCTATTTTGTGCCCCAGCATATTATCTATCCTGGAAAACATTCCATGAGCATTAGAGATTAATGTTTTGGGATGCAATGATCTATGTATGTCTGTTACATTTAATTTACTTACCACATTGTTTAGGTTCTTTGTTTCTTGATTGATCCTATGTGTGGTTGTTTTATCTATAGAGGAGAGTGGTATATTGAATTTTCCCAGTATTATTATAGAAATGTCTATTGCTCCCTTAAGTTTTGCCAATATTTGCCTCATGTACTATGGAGCTCCTTGAGTGGGTGCATAAACATTTATTATTGTTATTTCTTCTTGATGAATTGTCCCTTTTATTAACATATAGTGTCCTTCCTTGTCTCTTTTGTCATCTTTGGATTTAAAGCCTATTTTGCCTGATATTAGTATAGGTACCCCTGCTTTTTTTTGGCTATTGCTTGCATGGGAATATATTTTCTCATTCTTTCACTTTCAATCAATTTCTGTCCTTGGCTCTAGGATGAGTCTTTTGTAAACAGCATATAGATGGGTCATACTTTTAAATCCATTCTGACAAACTGTATGTTTTAATTGGGGAGTTTAATTCACTCATATTCAAAGTTAATACTATAAAGGCAGTATTTGAACCAACCATCTTATCCTTTGGTTTTTATTTGTCTGATCTATTTTTCCCTCCATCTCTTTTTATCCTTTAAGTGACCCTTATAAATATTCTTTAATTCTGTGCCCTTCTCCAGGACTCTCTCTTCACTCTTTTTTGTTTTTGTTTTTTCACCTAACAGCACTCCCTTTATCATTTATTGCAGGGCAGGTCTCACGTTAATATATTCTCTCAGAATTTGTCTGTCTTTGAAGATTTTAAACTCTCCCTCACTTTTCAAGGACGGCTTGCTGGATAAAGATTCTTGGTTGGAAATCTTTCTCTTTCAGCCCCTTAAATATGTCTTACCACTGCCTTCTTGCCTCCATGGTGCCCATTGAGTACTCAGTACATAGTCTTATGTGGCTTCCCTTGTAACATACAAGGTGAATCGCTTTTCTCTTGCTGCTTTCAGGACTTTCTCCTTCTCTTCAGCATTTGACAATTTAATTAGTATGTCTTGGAATGGGTCTATTTGGATTTATTCTATTTGGAGTTCTTTGGGATTCCTTAATTTATATATTTATGTTTTTTATAAGGGTTGGGAAGTTTTCCCAAATTATCTCTTCAAATACTCTTCCCTACCCCTTTACTCTTCTCTTCTGCTTGTGGTACACTGATGATTCTTATATTTGCATGGTTCAAGTTGTCCACCGTTTCCCTGAGATTCAGTTCAAATTTTTCCATCTTTTTGTTATTTGCTCGTTTGTGCATTCACAGTCAATTGCCCTGCCCTCTAGTTCACTTTGTTCTCTTTTCTGCTTCTTCAAAGCTGCCTTCCCGTGTCTCTAGTGTAGTTTAAATTTGAACTACATTATTTTTCATTTCAATAAGATCTGCTATTTTTCCATTTACTCCTTCAAATTCTTCTTTATGTTCTTCTAGTTTCTTCTTGATATTCTTTATGCTGTTGGCCAGCTGATTGAACTTATTTTAGAGAATTGTGTGTATTTCCTTGATCAGTTGCCCAAATTTTCTGTCTCCTCTGGCTTTTTAATTTGGTCATCTTGCTTGGCCATATCTGCTTACATCTTCATGTGCTTTGTTATTTTCTTCTGGTTTCTTCACATTTGATTATCTTGATAAGGTTCTTTTAAAATTTGATTTCCCTGCTCACCTAAGATTTTATAGTTGCTTGGGTTTGCACTGAAGGTCTGTTTTGGCACTTGGTTTATAATTCCCAATCTGAGCAAGGTAAAGGCCTCCTGGGGTAGATGCAAGTCTATTTGGACAACTCTTGGAGATTTGGTAGAAAAGCAATTTGCCAGGGTGCACTTTTCCTGTCCTCCCAGCCGATGGTGATTTTGAGCCACTTCTTCCCCTCAAGCCCACTTTTCCCTGACTGGCTGCTTGCTGGGCAGGGCCCAAACCAAGTGAAGTTACAGTCACTTGAACAGGTCTCTATGCATGAGGGAGATTGCCAGCCCCAGGGGTGGAGGCTGGGCATGGTGCATTTAAGCGAAGAATCCGCTGGTTAGCATTATTGGTCTGGTGATTCACAGGCTTCTGAGTGGAAAAACCTCAGGCTGTGAGGTTGAGACTTTCACCTTCCCCAAACCCCAACTGGCTTGGAAGTCACTGCTAGTCAGTAGCCCACAAGATCCTGCCTGCTGTGTACCCCAGGGCCACTGGGGTTGGGGAGGTGCTCTTGATGCTTCTGTGCAGCAATCTTCCTTGTCCCCACCTCTCTGCCAATGCACACCATGAGCACCGTGGGCTTCCATGGAGAAAGAAAGGATACAGTCAGTGCAACACAGAGTGTCTCTCTCATCTGCTAATAGTCAGATTGGCTCTGTTATGCTCTGCATCCCCTCTCCTCCCAAGGGGAGGGCCCTCAGTCTTCCTCCAAACCAGGAACTTGTCATGGCCTGTCCCTGAGTTTGGGGTTAGGCACTACACACCACAACAAAAAATATGTATGTGTGTGGCAAAAATAAATCTGTTGATTCCCGAATTACCATATGGGAGCTCCTGGTTGTGAGGCTGAGAGATGACTCCCCAACTGATTGCAGAGATGGGAATGTGGGAGTTCTCAGCTTGTCCCTCACCCAATCAGGGATGGTATGCAGCAGCTGGCCCCAGAGGTGGCTCACACTGCCCTTTCAGTCATAATTTCTCCACTTTTTCATCCAGGTCCTCACTATATAATGTAGAAGTCCCTTCCTGACCACTCACACCTTGGGACCTCTGTCCTGGTAGTTTTCTGCCTTTTCTCTAGGTATTTCATGGTTAAGAAATTAGCTCTGCCTCTCCTATTCTGCCATCTTCCCAGAGGTATGACCATGGGCATTGGCAAGTTCAAATTCCATAGGGCAGGCCACAAGCTGGAAACTCCAATGAAAATGAAGTTGTATTTCCCAGGATAAGATGCTTGTAGGTCCAAGAAAGAAAGACAGAAGGTGAGCGGTCCCTGAGAAGTCCAATGTCTTCAGGTGGCTCAACGAGCAAGTGGGGAGCTGTTCTAGTTTGCTAGCTGCCAGAATGCAACACACCAGAGACAGATTACCTTTCAATAAAAGGGGATTTATATAGTTAACCTATAGTTCTTCAGAGGAAAGGCAGCTAACTTTCAACTGAGGTTCTTTCTTACATTGGAAGGCACAGGGTGATCTCTGCTGGCCTTCTTTCCAGGCCTCTGGGTTCCAACAACTTTCCCTGGGGTGATTCCCTTCTGCATCTCCAAAGGCCTGGGCTGAGCTGCCAGTGCTGAGGTGAGGTATGTTGAGCTGCTTGGTCTGTGCTACATTGAGCTCTCTCATTTAAGCACCAGCCAATTAAATCAAACATCATTCATTGCAGCAGGCACGCCTCCTAGGCAGCTGCAGATATAATCAGCAACAGATGAGGTTTGCATGCCATTGGCTACATGCCAAGGCAGTAGAACTAGGCACCTTCACCTGGCCAAGTTGACACCTGAACCTAACTACCACAGGAGTACATAAGTAGAGACTCTTCTTTTTTAATGTAAGTATTCAAAGCTATTAATTTCCCCTTGAGCACAACTTTTGTGACATCCCGTACTTTTTTATGCTGTATTTTCAATTTCATTCATCTCTAACATTTTTCTAATTTCTCATATGATTTGTTCTTTGAACCATTGGTTATTTAATTTTCATGTATTTTGGAATTTACAATTTTCCTTCTGCCATTGATTTCTAGCTTCATACCACTGTGTTTGGAGAAGATGCTTTTGGCTATGGGATGTGCACATATTCAACCGTACTAGATATTGTGATATGTTTGCTTGGTACAGGGTAACAGGACCAATCAATGGGGGAAATAATAGTCTCTTCAACAAATGGTGCTGGGACAAGTGGATATCCATACACAAAAGAATGAAGTTGGACCCGTATCTCAAACAATATGCAAAAACTAACTCAAAATGGGTACACGATAAAAATTTTAAAGGTAAATTTTTAAAACTCTTATAAGAAAATACATAGTGAATCAGATTTGGCAATGGATTCTTAGAAATAATATCTGTGCTGGTTTGAAAGGATGTATGTACCCTAGAAAAAGCCATGTTTTAATCCTAATCCCATTTTGTAAAGGCAGCCATTTCTTCTAACCCTTATTCATTACTGTATGTTTGAAATTTTAATTAGATTATCTCCCTGGAGATATAACTCAATCAAGAATAGTGGTTAAATTGGATTAGGTGGAGACATATCTCCACCCATTCCAGGTGGGTCTTGATTACTTTACTGGAATCCTATAAAAAAGGAAGCATTTTGGAGAAAGGAGGAGATTCACAGAGAGCAGAGAATGACAGAGCCACAAGAAAGCCACAACAGGGAACGCTTCAGAATATCAAGCAGAGAGTCCATCAGTCAGTGACTTTTGGAGATGAAGAAGGAAAATGTCTCCCGGGGAGCTGGGGAGGAGAGGAAGCTAGCAGACGATGCTGTTCACCATTTGTCCTTTCAGCTGAGAGAGAAGCCCTGTGTTCACCATGTGCCCTTCCACTTGAGAGAGAAACCCTGAACTTCATTGGCCTTCTTGAACCAAGGTATCTTTCCCTGGATGCCTTAGATTGGACCTTCTATAGACTTGCTTTAACTGGGATATTTCCATGGCCTACACAGTGTTAACTTACAACTTATTAAATTCCCCTTTTTAAAAGTTGTTTGATTTCTGGCATATTGCATTCTGGCAGCTAACAAACTAGAACAGATTTTGGTACCAGGAGTGAGGTGCAGTTTGCAAATACCAAACATATTGGAGCGTTTTTTAAAAATATTTAAGGGGAAGATTCTGGTGGAGTTGTGAGGAGCTTGATAAAGAAGGCTTAGAATGCTTTGAAGAGACTGTTGGTAGAAATGTGGACTCTAAAGATACCTCTGACAAGGCTCTAGACAGAAATGAGGCATGTGTTATTACAGACTGGAAGGAAGGTGATCCTTGTTTTAAAATAGCAGATAATCTGGCAGAATTAACCAGTGGCTTTGGCTGGAAGACAGATTTTAAAAGCTGTGAACTTGGATATTTAGCAGAAGAGATCTCCAAATTAAATGTGGAAAGTGCAGCCTGGTTTCTGCTCACAGTTTATAGTGAAATGTGACAGGAAAGATAAGCTGAGAATTGAACTATTGGATACAAAGAAACCAGAAATTGAAGATTTGGAAAATTCTGGGCTTCTGGGAAAGGAGACCCAGAGAATAGTGCTGCACATGAAGATTTGGCCAAATGTGGAACCAGTCAGCCATTTCAGAAAAAGCTAGGATTGGACCTGGAGTTATCCAGGAAGGTTTTGTGGAAACTCCTTGTGTTTGATGAGCATGATCCAAGGCTACTGCAAAGAATGCCAGTGAGAATGTTGTGGGATCTGTATAAAGAGAACCACTGCCCAGCTGGAACTGAGAGGGACAGAGAAGAGACACATTGGAGGAAAAATAACTTCAGAGACAAAACCATGGAGGCTGGGGTCTGAAGCCAAGAAGCCTCGGGCCAGGAGAACAGACTCACCCAAGCAGGTGGAGAGGGTGAGTTTGCCCCAAAGGCAGAGGGTGGGCCTTCCACCTCGTTGTAGTGGAAGCGTTGGCCTGTCTCATGCCTTGGAGAGGGTGCAGCACAGTCCTTGGGTTTTGTGGAGAGCCTGGCTGCCACCACACGGAGGGATTGAGCGTGTGCCCTGGAAATGCCAGCGAGCCCAGGTGTAGCCCCAGTCCTTGGAGAGGGTGGGGCTGAGAAAAGGGTGGTCTCCCCACTGTCCCCCAAGGTTGCATTTGGAGAGAGGCAGGCCTCTGCATAAGCCTTTGGAAAGGGTGGAACTGCTGTTTTCTAAAGCCCAGAAGATAAATGATTCTCAGACTTTGAAATCTAATGGACTTTGCCCTGCGGGTTTTCGAAACTGTATGGGTCCAGTGACCCCTGTGTTCCTTCCTCCCAATGGAAATAGGCATATGTATCCCATGACTCTTCCTCCTTTGTATGTTGGCAGCAAATAACTTGTCTTGAGATTTACAGATCCACAGTCAGAGGAAAAATTTGTTTTAAACGGACAAACCATGCCTGTAACTGACTTTGTACTGGTTTTAACCTTGTATTGTATTTGTAATTTTACTGGAATGGTTCAAGTCTTTCTGATATTATTATGGAATGAATGTATTTTGCATTTGGAAAGAACATGTCTTTTGGGGGTCCAAAGGGTAGAATGTGCTGGTTTAAATCTGTGGTGGACCCCAGAAAAGCCATGTCCTTTAATCCTCATGCAATATTGCTGGGTGGGAGCATTTTGATTGTTCCTATGGAGATGTGATGATCAGATAACTTCCATGGAGTTGTGACACCACCCATTAATTCTTAAAAGAGGAAACATTTTGGAGAGAGTCCCTTTTCAGAGCCACAGGAAAGCCACAGCAGAACACCACAGAACCACAGAGCAGAGAGTTCAACTGCCAGTGACTTTTGGAGGTGAAGAAGAAAAACGCCTCCTGGGGAGCTTCATGAAACAGGAAGCCAGGAGAGAAAGCTAGCAGATGATGCCGTGTTAGCCACATGCCTTCCCAGATGAGAGAGAAGCCCTGACTGTTCACCATGTGCCTTCTCACTTGAGAGAGAAACCCTGAACTTCATTGGCCTTCTTGAACAAAGCTATCTCCCTGAATGCCTTAGATTGGATATTGCTATAGACTTAGTCTAATTGGGGCATTTTCTTAGCCTTAGAACTGTAAACTTGCAACTTATTGAATTCCCCTTTTTAAAAGCCATTCTGTTTCTGGTATATTGCATTCCAGCAGCTAGCAAACTAGAACAGAAACAAAAGAAAAATAGATAATTAAATTCAATTAAAATTAAAGCCTTTTGTTCCTCAAATGACACTACCAAGAAAATGAGAAGATACCCCAAAGAATGAGAGAAAATATTTGGAAATCATATATCTGATAAGGGATTGGTACCCAGAATTTATAAAGAATACTTACAACTCAACAACAAAAAAACAACCATCCTAATTAAAAAATAGACAAATGCTTGAACAGACATTTCTCAAAAAAGAAATATAGATAGCTAATGAACACATGAAAAGATGCTCAATATTATTCATCATTGGGGAAGTACAAGTCAAAACCACAATGAGATATAATATTATACCCACCAAGATGGCTATAATAGCATAAAGAAGGAAAATAAATATTGGTCAGAATATTCAACTCTTGTGTATTGTTGATAGACTGTGAATTGGTGTAGCTGCTAAAGAAAATAGTTGGGCACTTCCTCAAAAAGTTAAACGTAGAATTACTGTATGACTCAGCAATTCCACACATAGTTGTATACATCAAAGAATTGAAAACAGGTATTCAGACAAATACTTGTAAATTGATATTCTTAGCAGCAGTTTTCACAATAGTCAAATGATAGAAATGACCCAAATGTCCATCCATAGATGCATACCCATGCAACGGAATATTATTCAGTCAAAAAAAAAGTGAAAGAAGTACTGATACATGTTATAGTGAATGAAACTTGAAAACATCCCAGACAAAAGAGCCAGACACAGTTCAGATATTGTATGATTCCATGTATATGAAATATTCAGTGTATTAGTTTGTTAAGCTGCCAGAATGCAATATGCCAGAAATGTAATGGCATGATAAAGGGAATTTAATAAGTTTCAAGTTTATAGTTCTAAGGCCATAAATATGTCCTAACTAAGGCCTCCAGAGAAAGATACCTTGGTTCAAGGAAGAAGTGATCTTGAAAGGCATCTGGCTGGTGTCGGCTGGTCCTTGTTCCTGGTTTTGTTTCTTCCAAATTCAGATGCCAGTGGTTTCTTAAGTGTCTGTGGGCAGTCACTTAACTGCTCTGGGACAAAAGTCTGGGTTTCATATCTTAGCTTAGCTTCTACCAGGGCCAGAGATTTCTTCTCTTCAGGTTCTGGTTATTTCTGTGAGTTCTTGCTTAGCACCAGGGTATTTCTGCTTTGATCTCTGAACATCTACATCGGATCTTTCTTAGCTCTCTCCAAAACATCTCCTCTTTTAAAGGAGTCCACTAAACTAATCAAGACCCACCTGGAATGAATGGAGTCACATCTCCATCTAATCAAAGGTCACACCCACAATTGGGTGTGTCATGTCTCCATGGAGATAATCTAACCAAGTTTCCACCCTACAATGTTAGATAAGGATTAAAAGAAAGGGTTGCTCCCACAAGATTGGATCAGGATTAAAACATGGTTTTCTGGGGTACATAATAGATTCAAACTGGCACATTCAGTATCCGTAAATCCATAGTGGTGGAATGCAGATTAGTGGTTGCCAGGGACTGAGAGGAACCAGGAACGATTGCTTATTGATCATGGTTGTCTCCTTTGGGGATGATGAAAACATTTCAAACTAGATAGAGGTGAGGTTTTACTTTATTCTGGCTAGGAGTAGGCTTTGTTCCTTTGATGTTTATGTCTCCACCATTGTCTTTGGTTATGCCTAAACACTCCTTAAACAGAGTCTCACCCTCGGAGATCTTTGAGCTGTAACCCACTATTATCCTAGTGCCCTGTGATGCTTTGGTATGGTGTTGGGGGAGGTGAGGTGTTCTATATTACTATGATTAAAATCTCAGTCTGTTAGTGGGCTTGTGTCCCTGGGCTGTGACCTTCACAAGTGTTTCTCAGCCTTCCCCTCCCCTTAGTTGAAAGAAAAAGTCTAGCGAGTGGTGAAGATGAGTAATTTCCATTCTCTCAAGAGGATAAGGCTCTGGTAAAGTCTTTCAACCTGCTGAGTAGAAGGCCTTGTTATGGAGAAAGCTCTAGGTTATTTCAAAATGGTTAATTTTCTCTCCACCCCAGCCTTTGAGAAACACAGGGTTTTTTTTTTCTGGGGTCTTCACTGTAAGAACCTGGTGGTTTTCCTGGAGTTAAAACTCTTGAAAGCATGAAGAATCCCCTAAGACTATAGCGCCAGGAGTCTCTCACTCACACACTAGTTCATACACTGACTCCAGCAGCTTTTGTGCCAGGAAAACTGACCTCAGCTGTGAATCTCTGTATTCACTGGCCTTTCCAGATTTCAGGGTTGCAGTTTGCCCTGCAACTTCAGTTTGCTGAAGGTGCCAAGAAAAGTCAATGATTTTGTTAGTTTAGCTTTTTTCTAATGAAAGCAGCAACGACTTTCAAGCTCTTTCCATGTCAGAGCTAAATCCAGAGAGAGAGAGAGAGAGAGAGAGAGAGAGAGAGAGAGAGAGAGAGAGAGACAAAGAGAGAAAGCCAAGGAAGCAAGAAGCTGAAAGCAATGAAACTGGAAGAGAAGGGAGAGACCAGCAGATGCCACCATGTGCCTTACCAGTGGCAGAGGAGCCAAGGATTATTGGCAGCAGTCTTTGGGAAAAAAGCATCGCCTTAATGATTCTTTGATTTGAACATTTCCCTGGCCTCAAATCTGTGACTAAGTAAATTCCCATTGTTTAAGTCAATCCATTTCATGGAATATCCTTTAAGTAGCCTAGGAAATTAAAACATGCCAAGGGTGTACTTAATATCATCCCTCCAAAACCTGTTTACTACCTTTATCCACTTTCTCATTGGATTTCACCATTATCTACATAGTGTCCCAAGCCAAAAATCATGATGTTATCAAAGGCTCACCCTCTTCTCACCCCCTATGTATTCGAGTATAAGATCCTGTAGATTCTGATTCCCTATTTTCTCACATATCTGTTTGACTTGATTCTGAGCCTGCAAATATGAACAGCTTTTTCCCTGAGGGCATTAGTTGAAAAATAGAGTCATTATAACTTCTATAAGCCTTATAAATTACAGGAGAAATTCGGATCAGAAAAAGTTGCTTGTGGCAGAATTTTAACAGAGTCATATACCAGGAAGGAAATAATGAAAAGAAAAAAACCCTCCCATATCTATACTGTATACTGTTGTCCCCTAGTCCTTTACCTCCCCATAGCTCTCTTTTACTCTTGGCTCTTTAACTTACCAGCTGTCTGTCCATGGGTAAATGCCTCTCCTTTCTTGACAAGTAACCCAGCACTTGCCTCCCCAGATTATCGTGGACATGAAGGGGGATTAAGAAGGCTGGTTGGTTGGCACAAGGCCTGTCAGAGCCTGTCAACAGCCTTTCATGGCCAATACAATGGGGAGCTTTATGAGTTGGTGATTTTCACTAATGTAACTTCAACTTCACTCTTGGTCACATTTCCCCAGGCCCCAGAAGGGTAGAGTTAACATTCGCAATTCTGCACCCAGCTTTCACATGGGGAAAGTTGTTGAAGCTCTAGAAAAGCAAATGGAACAAAATGTGTTCTTTCCAGTCCCTCTAAGCCACACTGGGTATCAATTCTCTTGGTAGCTCAACTACCTGCTAATTCCAGCTGCCCAGTGTGCTCACCCTCCAGTTCATTAAAAGGTTTTGACTCACAAAATTGTTTCTGTCCAACAGATGCCTCTGCAGTATTTTAAATGTGCTTTCTAAAAGTCTCAGGCAAGGCATGGGTGAGGCACACGCACATACCAGGGACTCCCTAACATATCCTTTTGCTGGCCTTCCATACTGACTGACACCCCATTTCCCACAATTACATTTGCTTCTTTGCTTGACTCCATTATCTCCTGAGATGGAATATTTGTACTGGGTGTCAAGTACTCACCAATGTCATCAGGTCATTAGGGACTTCCACCAATCAGATTCCAGGTAACAAAGCCCTGAATGAAAGCTGATTTTACAAGTAAACTGAAAAGGTCCAAACAGAGGCCGCTGGCTCAGTTGTAGAGGCCCAAGTGAGTGGCTCTGAGCCTGTAGGTGAGGGTCTCAAGCCAAACATTCAGCTCCCTGTTCATTGCCTTCAGCTCCTTACCTTCAGCTGGAAAGTCACCCTGACGCTCAAGATTTCTTTCCTGCGACCATCACTGTCTTCTTGTCAGACGGGGCAGATTTTATTGGTTCATTGCATGTGATATGATGTCAGCCAGACATGCTCAGCAAGCTGGACTCAGCATATTAGCTGTGGAATCTGCAACAAATTGCTGGATATGCCATCATCTACCAACATGGATTTAGATGATTAAGAGAGTGTAGCACACTGACCCCGGCACGTGCAAAGCCCTCAATAAATGGAAGTGAAATCAAAACATTTCCCAGTTCCAAATGTCCCTTGGGTCATTGCAATCCAAAAAATTAACCTTCTCATTTTATTTGCTTATGTTCATGAAAAGCAAGCATACAATTGCTTGTTTTATCATTTATCTTTAATTGTTTGGAAATTTGTATTTGGTGATCCCGGTTTGAGAACAGGTGTGAGAAATACTCCCAAAATCTCACCTAATTCTCTTTCATTTCTTGCCTCTCTTTCGAAGGTGTTTAATACACCTTGTCCTTCCTGCAGTGTCTCTTTCCACAGGCCCCTTCATATAGGCCAGGCACCTCTCTCTACCATTAAAGTCTCTCTGGGTGAATTAAGTGGCAAGGTGAACCAACACTATGTACTCCCTGCTCTGTGGCGGGTGACAGCTCAGAGACCCTCATGAAGCAGCAATCCCTGTTATCAGGGTAACTCTGGCTTTCTGGGACCAAGGCTACATTAATACAAATGCTCCTTCACATAGAGTTGGGTTGAGGGAAGACACCACACAGCTGGCCAGCTTCCTCCATCAGCTCAGGGAACAGTGGAGAAGGAGCTCAGGGAACAATGGAGAAGGACATTGCCAGCACCATCTGAACCTTATAGATTCATTACTGGACTTCCATCACAATTTGAGGAAGCCTTCTGTGGCTATCATTGGCTGAGGTGGTGATGGAAGGGAGTTCTCTAAATAATAAATTACAAAGCCTGGATTCTTGGGTGTCCTTTTAGTCACAAGATTACAGAGGTGTAGGATTCCAAACATTAGCCTGTGTAACCTGTGAGGAAATTTCCTGACCCCAGGAAAGGAAACAAATGAAATAGTTACAAAGAATGGAAACGCAATACACTGATATTTATTGGATAGTAGCTGCACTTAAATATATTTAAATGTATTTTCATAGTACTTATTAGGTGTGTAGTGAGGTGGGTACTGTATTTTGCAATATTTTTGAAATGGTCAGAATTATAATTGGGTATATCCGTGCAATGATCTAATTACGTTACCAGTTCCAAGAACCATTTCACATGTTTCCTGTTTCAATGCCATAAATATGTATTAATGCTTAGTACATATGGGACACTGTACTGGATGAAGAGATGAATAATAGATATTCTTTACCCTGTATAAATCCAATTACATGTGTTTATGATACGGATGGAGGTAACAGAGAAAATAGTATTGCATGTAACCTTACCAGTTAAATCATCCATAAACACAGCACCATGGTTGCAGAATGAAATTGATTTTGACTTGGGATGGGGACAGGAGTTGACTGCAGTGCTTGTTGCCACAGTTTAGAGAAGCAGCTTTAAGTTGTTCAAACAATGAATGAGATTGAAGCAGTAGGAGCAAATACAATTCCACTTTATTAAAGAATTTCAGATACAGAACAGTTTACACATGCATTCTAAGGCACTGTTCTTGTTTGAGTGCAGTTCCATAAGAGAGAAAGGAGAGTCCATACATTCAGTATTTTTCATTGCTACATTCAGATTCCTCACTTGCTACATGCTTATTGCTACTGGGATCCCAATTTTAATCCTTGAGGATATAGCAGCATGACGAAAGACCCTGGATGACAAGAATTAAGGGCACATCCTGGCTCCAAGCAGTTAAAAACTCCTTTTCATTGTTTCCCATTTGTTTCACAACTCTTGTTTAACTAAAAAGATTATAAGTTTTTATGAGCCTTCCTCTTCATTTATATTTCTTTACTAACTTCCATTTAGCCTAGAACAGGGCTAGTTAGGACTTAACAAATACTTATATAGGCAATCACTTCCAAAAATTTCTTTGGAATAGAAAGATATACTTTCCTTGATTCCAGTTTGGAAAGGATGGCTGGATATCTTCATAAAGGGAAAATTCTTTCATGTACTATTTCCTGTATTTTACAATTAAGAGCCAGGCTCTATGAGTATTTTTACTTTTTGACAGCTTTATCTGACAAAGAGAGATGTTCCCTTACTGCAGGGATTTTTGTATATTTCATGTGATCATATAAGAAAGTTGATATAAGGAGCAATGTGTGTATGTGTTGTTAAATAAAATAAATTGGCTGCTATGAACAAACCCTTCTCTGAGAAATAACAGGGACTTTCTAAGCAGTCAAAAATAAAAGTGGGGGTGATGAGAGGTTAGTTCACTGGTAGAATTCTTGCCTGCCATGAGGGAGACCCAGGTTCGATTCCCAGTCAAACAAACAAACAACAGATAAACAAAAATTCAACAAATGGTGCTGCAATAACAAGATACTCACATGGAAAAATAATGAAATGTGTCCCTACCATGCAGCATACAAAAAATAAATAAATAAACGTGGGGGCTTTCTAAAAAAAAGAGAAAATACCCTGGAAAAGTTGCAATTTAAGCAGCAATTGGAAATAATCTGGTTTTGACTAAGTAGAAATAGGCAAATAAACTGCAATAACCAGTCTATTGTCTTTCCCTCCTTTGTAAGACCCTCCTTTATAATAAGAAACTTAAATGTCAACCAATTATTGTAATTTCTCCTTTGGGAATCCCCTAATTTTCTTTATAAACTAATGTAACTTGCTAACTACATTGAGACTTTTACTTTGGTCTGAGTTGTCCCTGCTCGAGAAGTTTCTCTATCAATAAACCTATTATATTGATTATTATTGGTGACTCCATTTGTTTTGATGGTGTATTATTGTAATAAAATTCAAAGAGATTGAGAATCACTGGAAAACCTACAAATCATCTTAATTTGTGAACCTCATCTTAAAGTGGTAATGTGTGTTAGCTAAAAGATGTATATATGTGTTTAAAGAATTTTTCATGACACCCATTGTGATAACTGGAGATCACTAGGCTTGGAAGAAACAAGTCTATACTGATGGCTATAGAAATATTTTTAAGTCATTGTATTCCAAGGAACATTTGCATAATACGAGTTCTGTGGGTTATTACTTGGTATGCCTGAAACAGGATTCTGGAATCATATAAAATTTGAAAACACTGAGACCATATTTGCATATTTTTTCCTTCACTAAATATGCAGATGTGAACTGTGAATCTACAAAGGTGCATCTACAGCATAAAGAATTCCAAAACTTATTTTCAGATCGTATTTTTTTTTTTCCTCTGAGGAAAGGCTGCCCTCAGTCCTTTTTATAGATCGTATTTCATAACTGTTTCATGACATACATTTTGGCAGACACAGAATTAGAGAATGGGTAAAATTGAAAAAGCACCGAGAGACAAATGACTGATACATGTTCTCTGGTGCAAAGTAAGAGCCATCAGTTGAATAAAACTTTTCCCACAACTGTGACATCTATGAGGTTGTTTCATCTGTATGAGTTTTGAGATGTCTTTTAAGACTTGATACATAACAAAATTTTTTTCCACATTTGGCGCACGAATAAGTTTCTACTTCAGAATGGGTTCCCTGGTGACTGTTAAGGTAAGTTCGCCTAGGGAATCGCTTTTTACATATAGTACATTCATAGGGTCTCTCCCCTGTGTGAACCCAATGGTGTCTATAAAGGTCGGAAATACGAGGGAAGCTTTTCTCACATCCATGGCACTTGTGAGGTCCCTCTCCTGAATGAATTCTCTGGTGCCCAGCGAGTTGTGAATTATGAGCAAAACATTTACCACAATGAGAACAGCAGTAAGATCTCCCTACTGGGCTATGGGGCATAGGGTTGAGAGGTTCTTCCAGAATGGCACTCTCAGGTTTCTCTCCTAAAGAGTGGTTCTGAGCATTTTCAAGCCTTATTAAATCTGTCTTTTTCACCTCTAGGAAGTCTTCCCATTGATTTAACTGCTCACAATGTTTCTGTAACATGGAATCATAGAGCACATTCCCCTCTAAAGTAACAAAAACATTCTCCAGTGTTTCGTTCTTTGAAGTATCTCCTTCATTTTCTCTCTCTCTATCAAAACCTAAGATAAGAAACAGAGAATGCAGATGTCACTGTGTTCGAAGGAGAATAGATAATGGGTTGCTACATAAATTAACCAAGGATACCCTCTATGTAGTGTCCTTGTGCGTGGTTTACCTCATCACAGCAGCCTGGGTCCATTAGTTAGTCCAGAAAACCCCTGTCATCACCAAACTCAAATTCATGCTATCCAGTTGTTTCAAAAACAGCAAAAAAAAAGCCATTTTTTAGCCATTTACAGTAAGCTTGCTTTGCATATCTCATGAAATTTGCCCAGTATCTGCTAGCAGTTGATAAGACCTTGCATTTTTAAGGTCCCATGATGCTTCAGCCCCCTTGGAGCTCTCTGCCCCAAAGGCTCCCTACTGTGTTGACTCTGCACCATTGCCTAGACAAGTCAGCACGCCCCACTTCCTTTATCTTCTCCCCTAGGAGTTTGGGTGTCTTCCTTTGCTCTGCTCCCCCGATGATGGATCCCTTGTGCTGCTGGCCTCTGGAAAGTTTCCAGCTGTGAACCCACCCCGCCCACTGTAAATGTGCCAAAGCATTGCCCCAAATAAATAGCTTTTGTGTTACTGCAATCTAGCAATCAAAACTTTTCAATGGTTAACTCTGATATCCCCAAACTCGAGTTCACTACATGAGTGAACAGGAAGAGTAATAGTAAACCACTAGTGGGAAAATAGAAACTCCAAGTGGAAACCCAAATCTTTATCCTGACGAAGACTCGATTTTTCTTTTATGTTTTCTCTAGTGTTGAATAAAAAACTTCTTACCTATTTCAGAAGCGAGTAAGTATTTCACTTCTTTGGGATCCTGTAATTCCTTCACCCATGGCTCTTCTCTATGCTTCAATGGGAAGTGCAAGTCAGGCTTTGGTATTGGATATTCTGGCCCTAAGAAAGATGGAAGCATGATAATTTGAATTCTCAGAAGTTTTTCTGGAGTTCAGGCTGGTTTATTGGGAAAAAAACGGCCTTTTAATATCTACTTCTATCTCAATGATTATTACTTCAGCTGGAACCACTGATAGGGTTTTCTTTTTGTTAACATAAGAAAACTAAAATGAGGGGAAGAAGAGTTTGTGCTGAATTCAAGGCTATTCTCCTCTAATCTATGGAGCAAGAGTGAATCAACTATGTGGTGAAATCAATTTATTAAATTAGTTCTTTATCTATTTTAATAATATAATTATTTAGGTTAGAGCTACACGATGAAGTAAAGCTTCCTAGGCTTTGGGCACATACAATCTGAGAACTATCTATTATTGAGTATCAAGTGAAGAGAGAGGTAAAAGTAAGAGTTTGAAGCTGCTGACTGCGATAACTTCGTTTAAAATATTTTCAAATTAAAATAGTAATTGAACTGGTATGGCAACCTACAAAAACAGACTTTACATGTTTGTTTCAGCTGAAGCTTAGAAGTGAGTTATATTGAAATTAACCCAAATAACTATCAAACAGTATTTATAACTGACAATCTAAATACAACAAGGATTTGTATTTAGACAATCTAAATACAACCACTCACTTTCCCCATTTGTCCTATTGCCCCTGTCCTCATTGATACCAGTTGAATCTTGCATCCTCTTTTCCATATCCCTTCCTCATTTCTGGTAAAGTTTAGTGTTCTGCAATAAAATATGGGTTGGAAAATACTGATTTGAGATCTAAATGTAGGAAAATGGTTAAATGTTAAATTAATGAAATAACATTAGCAAGTTGGTTTGGCGAACATAAATCCAAAGGAAAATATTAACATCAGAACATTATATCAAAATATAGAAAGTGGAGTAAAACACCTTATTTTATATTTTCATGGAGAAAAGAAATATCTGTAGATTAAGAAAAATAAAATTCATTTCAAATAAAATGCTCTTTAAATTCACTATTTTGTTTATGATTGGATTTCAAAGCTAAAGGTGGGATGATAGAATAATATGGCACAGGTAAAATAAAACTGGAGGTTAGAGATTAAAGGAAAGCTGTGTAAAGCAAAACTAGGAGGAAACTGAAATTTGAGAGAGTGGAAAGTAGCAAAGGCTTATGTTGGCAGAAGTCTGGAGGATCAGGCTATCCTAAAATGAGAGACAGGAAAATTAGAGTTCAGAATGTCAGGAACTATTCATATGGCAATTCCTATCCCATATAGCATGAACTTGAAACTAATGATGCTGTAGGATTTCATAAAATGTCAGTTTGAAATCCAGGGCCAAACAACTGCCTTTTGGGTAAAAGGGAAGCTATAAGAGAACATCAAGGATTAAAAGCATCCCTAGAGGCAGAATTCAGTACCCATGAGAACTAAGACTAGGAGAATTAGTTCCAGGTAGCTGTGTCTCGTGGACTTCCCATAACGATTTGACCTCGAGTCCAACTGCTATGATCTGCCCAAGACGAAATAAAAGAGACCTAAGTAACTTTATTTCCTTGGTTCCAGTATTATACTCCTTGGGTGCCAGCTTTCAAAGACCCTGGTCCAAGTTGGGTGCATCAAGACACTTCCCACACACAGGATGCAGAGAACCTGTGCTCAAACTTGAGCTTCTCCATGGACATTAACTTAATGGACTTCTTAATTATGTAAAACTTCCTCCCTGCTGTTATGTGTAACATTCAGATTCATGGGCCTCAGGTGCATTTAGCCTCCACTTCCTAGACTATTAAAACTCTACTTCTGCACCTATCATGCACTTTCACTCTCCAACCTTATTCTCACAGTCTATGTCAGCTAAGCTGCTTCCTGTTCTGCACTGCCCCGTCTGCCAACCTTTTAAACTCAGTTCCCAAATGCTATTGTTCTATAATGAATAAAATACCATCATTAATGCTGAATGAAAGTAGCACATTAAAAACTTATTTTCAAATATTAGCTCTATTTCTGTCTGCTGACATGGTGAGAACAGCCATGCCTCTTGACACATGGAAAGATTACAATTTGGTGATAATCTGTAAGCAAAGGTGAATGGAAATTGACAGTCTTATATACTATGGTAGCAGGGTAAATTGGTACAATGATTTTGGAGAACAATTTGACAATATCCATTACATTTTTAAACTGTATGCCTACTAACTAATGGATCCTGCTTCCAGAAAACTATCCTATCAACATACACACTTAGAAGGATGCTCATTGAATGTTTTATAGATTGGCTCCAGGGTTTTGGGGGAAACACTGAATGGCAGTCAGAAAACAGGCCCCCCTAGCCTACTTCTGTTGGTGGGGCTCTTCTCAGCAGACTCAGTGGCAGCCAGCCTGTGTAGTCACAATAACCATGGGACTGTGAATTTCACAGCAGTGGAAGAAAGTTATTACTGATGGCAGGTAAAAAAGGGCCCTACAGGTGAAAACCTGAGTCCGTTTCCTGAAACTCAATCACGTCTTATGTCTTTCCCTCAGAATTTAGTTTTCGCGTGATGATAATGTGTTGCACTGGATGTTAAACTCATCTTGTGGCTATAGCCAAAAGATTCATCATAGGTACAGTCTATGTGACCTAAGGAAGACATTATCAAATGAAGAAATATTATGTAAAGGCTAGTAGGGACATGAAAGCATAGAGTACATGATGATTTTAAATATGCCTCCAAATGCCTCTCTTCCAGAGGTAGAGTTTAATTTTTCTCCTTTTACAGGGAGTTTCAATGGCAAAACTGATGGTGTATGATTAATCATAAAAGGCAATGTGGCCTCTTTCTGGATCACTCTCTCTGGAGGAGGCCAGTTAACATGTGCGCGTACTCAAGCAGCCTGTGGAAAGGCCCATGTAGCAAGGAACTGAGGCCTGCCAACAGGTGAGTGCTGAGCCATCTTGAAAGCAGATCCTCCAGCCTGAGTAAAGCCTTTAGATGACTAAAGCCCCGCTAACATTCTGGCAGCACATGGGAGACTGAAGCAGAAACACCAGGTAAAACTACTCCTGAGTTCCTCAACCTCTGACACTGGGAGATAATAAATGCTTTGCTTCAAGATAATAAATTGTAGGGGTAATTTGTTATGCAGAAATAGATAACTAATACAAGGAAGGAAGAAGTATTTTGAGGTTAACCAAGGTGGTACTTCTGTGATTAAACTTATTTCCACCCACACCCGGGAGATGACTTTTATTATACCGCCATTTAAAAAATCTATGCCATATTATCTTCACTGTACAAAGAAATGCCATTATTATGATGGTATGACGGTAGATGGGTTGGAAATTAGCTTATGGTATTCTATTTGGAATAGCAGCATAGGATGAAAAATTTTAAGTTAAAAGGATATTCTGATACTTTTTACACAGTATTTTTTTGCTCTATAGTTTGCTGTACATTTTCATCTCTCATATATTTCATCAACAAAAGCTATCAAATTTGACAATTTGCATACAATTTCCTAGTGAAACCTTATCAATTAAAAAAACTGTGACAACTGGAAACGTTCCAATTGTGGTACACTAATTTTGAACTACACATTTTCAGAAAATAAGCATGATATATTCCATATATACAGGAGTATATGGATATATTCTATTTATAACTGTAGACATTTTAATATTATTGCATCCTCTGGTATCTAGAAGTGTCTGGCTAAAATTCAAATACTTTTTTGAGCTTATGCCTTTCTTGGAACACTGTCCATTACAGAAAAGATATTCTTCCCAGGTTGCATAGCATTCAGCTCAACTCCTTCCCCCAATCAGCTATTTTCACTAGTCAAATTTATTTTTTATTGTTCACCTTTTGTAGGCCTTCTGCTAGGAAGCACTGTAAACTCTAATACATTTTTCTTCATTTCTGGTATTTCCATTACCAGATTTATTAAGTTTTTATCCCACAATATTTTCAAAATTCTATTTCTAGCATGCATATAGTTCTTTTAGACAAAGAAGACAATGATAATGCTATTTTAATATTATAACCAAATATGATATGATCTCAGACTTTGATTTCTGACATCTATGTTTATCCTCTTTTTAAAGACTATTTCATTATTTTCCCAAACTGCAGCCTCTTATTTTACTACAGCTTCCTTGAAAATTTCCTCTATTAAAATGTTTTGATTATCTCCATTGGCTCCTTTTACACTGACAAGCTTCTAACTGTGGCGAAAAATTTTCACAAAGGACTGTTCACATGAGTCCATCCAGTAACATATTTCTTTACACGATGACTTTACCCAAAGAAAAGGAGTAAGGTAAGGTTTTTAATTCATCACTAGATATTTATTCATTATAAATGAATAAATTCATGTATTTACTAATAGAAGATGTTTCCCAAATTCAAAAGGTATTCACTTTAGTTCTATTTTTGATAGACACGCACATACACTCACACACACAATATGTGAGTGTGTGCGTGTGTGTTTGTATATGTATATATATATATATCAAACAACCTAAATATCTGCTGGTAGGTCATATATTCCAAGCTTTAATATACAATCCGGAGACAGGGCAAGATGGCAGTGTAGGGAGGTAGGGAGGTGTGGAATTTAGTTAGTCCTCTAGAGCAGGTAGTAAATAGCAAGAAAATGTCTGGAACAAGTGTTTGGGGGACATCCGTGACTGAACACACATTGTACACCAGCCTGGAATGGGTGGAAGGGCTGAGATCACAGCACAGAACTGTAAGTAAAACCCCAAACTGCAGAGGCTGATGCACCTCCACCGCTGGCACAGGAGGCTCTGTTGGAGATACTTCTACCAGGAGCAAGACAAGATAGCTCAACGAAGCTCCAATTACAGTTTTAATGAACAAATCTAGACTGTTGAATACAAGCCCCAAGCACAGATAAACCCAGAACAAGCAGAAAAGGAGATCTTTCCCAGCAAGAAGGAGGTGGGGCTAACAGGAAAACAAAGACACACAAAAAACAGAGGCTTCTGGAGTTGGCTGGGCTCAGAATACTGGAAAAGGGCTGTTTCCCAAGAAAAGGGGCACAAAGAGGCAGTACCAACTCCTGCTCTTGACTCACGAACCTTGGGGGCTGGAGATTGGCTCTGAAAACGGATTTCTTCTTCTTTTTTTCTTTGCATGGGCAGGCACTGGGAATTTTTTTTTTAAACTATTATAAATAGCTCACTAGAGAAAGCCTCAGGCATTTTCAATTGTCAGCACTGAATCAAGCAAGAATAGAGTTAAGATAGGTCTGAGAGGCAAAGTAAGAGTCAAGTGAAGGAGATAATTTCCTAAAGGGCATATCATCCCCCCCAAAAGAGGGGCAGGGCCAAGTTCAAGTGGTGGCCCTCATTCAGAGAATTCAAATCCCAGGGACTGGAAAACAGAAACAGCTTAAGCCTGCCTTCAACCTCAGCCTCTGTCTCTGTCTCAACCACAACCCTGGCAGGGAGAGGGTCTGTTGGGAACCAAGGCACTGCACCACTTTAAGCCAGTGGGGAGCTGAGGGCTTATAAGTGACACCTGTAAGGCAGGATAGGAAAACCACAGAGTCTAGAGGCCTCACAGAAAAGTCTGACAACCTGCTGGGTCTAATTCTCAGGGAAATACTGATACTGATTATAACCTCTTCATGAGACCGGGGCTTCTCTGGTGTGGGGAAATCTGATTGGGGTCCATCATATCTGGGGAGACCCTGCTCAAAAAGAAGAGTCCATTTAGGCAGGGAAAGAATAAGAAAAACAAGAGGTGAAAAATTCTGATCAGTTAAACAGAAGCTATGCTAGAGATCTAGGACAAGTTGAACTGAATGTCAAAGAACAGATAGAGACCAAAGCCAGCCAATTAGAAAAACCTAGGTAAAAGAGTGAAAATGACATCCAGAATAAACTAATAAAGCAAATTAGATGCCTAGTCATCAACAGAAAATTATGTCACACTAAGAAAAAAGAAGATATGGCCCAGTCAAAGGAATAAACCAACACTTCAAATGAGATACAGGAGTTGAAACAATTAAAGATGCCCAAACAGACATGCTAAATCAAATCAACAATCAAATCAATGAGTTAAGGGAAGCTATGGCAAAAAAGATGAAGAATTTAAAGAAGACACTGGGCGACCAAAAAGAAGAACTTGAAACTTTGAGAAAAACCAATGGCAGAACTTATGGGAATAAAAGGCATAACAGAAGAGATGAAAAACTCAATGGAGAATTACAACAGCAGATTTGATGTGGCAGAATATAGAATTAGTGAACTAGAGGACAGGACATTTGAAATCCTACAGAGAGAAAAATTGATAGGGAAAAGAACGAAAAAATAGAGCAGGGTCTCAGGGAATTTTTGATGTCCCAAAAAGAGAAGAGAAGGGAAAAGGAGCAGAAAGAATAATAGAGGAAATAATCATTAATATTTCCCATCTCTTATGAAAGACATAAAATTACAAATCCAAAAAGTGCAGTGAACTCCAAACATAATAGATCTGAATAGACATATTCCAAGACTTATCAATCAGAATGTCAAATGTCAGACAGACAGAATTTTGAAAGCAGCAAGAGAAAAGTGATCCATCATATACAAAGAAAGCTCGATAAAACCACGTATGGATTTCTCAGCAGAAACCATGAAGGCAAGAAGACAGTGGTATGATATATTTCCGATACTGAAGGAGAAAAACTCCCAACCAAGAATTCTATACCTGGAAAAGCTGTCCCACAAAGATGAGGGAGTGTTAAAAATATTTTCAGACAAACAGATGCTGGGAGAATTTTTGAACAAGAGACCTGCTCTACAAGAAATACTAAAGAGAGTACTACAGGTAGATAGGGGAAAGAGGATTGGAGAAGAGTGCAGGAATGAAGACTATCAGTAAGGGGGGAGAGGGAGGGAGAAAGAGAGAAAGAAAGAGAGAGAGGTGACATATAAAATCCAAAAGACTAAATGGTAGAAGAAAATACTGCCTTTACAGTAACAACATTAAATGTTAATGGATAAAACTCCCCAATCAAAAGACTTAGACTGTTTGTTTCCCAGCCCAGGCACACACACATGCAAAAAAGACATAGACTGGCAGAATGGAATAAAAAACAGGACCCAGAATGAGGTTCCAAGATGGTGGCTTAGTGAGGCGTGGAATTTAGTTTGTGCTCCAGAGCAGCTAGTACATAGCCAAGAACAGTACATAACAACTGCTGGGGCCACATCAGTGACCAGACATGCAGCGTACACCAGTCTGGACAAGCTGGACCAGCTGAGATCCCACCCAAGGTACAGAGGCTGGCACCACTTCCCCACAGGCTGGTTCCCAGAGGGGAAAGGAAAGGGACTTCACTAGCAGCAGGGGCTGAGCTCAACCAAGCTCCAATTGTGGAATTAACAAATTCCGACTACTGAAAATATGCCTCCAGCTCAGATAAACCTCAAATAAGAGCTAAAGGTACTAGTTTTTGTCCCAGAGCAGAGGGGGCAGAGCTGATGGGAAAAAACTAACAAACAGATTTTTTAGGATCAGACAGCACAAAATACTTGAAAAGGACTGGACCCTAAAAAAAAAAAGAGGGGGCACATGGGACCTGGAGATGCATGGAGCAAC
>PVIY010038569.1:10495-23919 GCA_004026745.1 Myrmecophaga tridactyla | reverse complement strand
AAAAGTCCTTTAGGAACAATTTTATTCTCTTAAGGTCACATTTATCTATACCTCCCTATGTTTTCTTCTAGGAGTTTGATAGTTCTGGCTCTTGTATTTAGGTCTTTGATCCATTTTGAGTTGATTTTCTATAAGGTGTGAGGTAGGGGTCCTCCTTATTTTGTGGGGAGGGGGAAGAAATGGAGATCTGGTTTCCAAGTACCATTTGTTGAGAAGACTACTCATTCCTAATTAAGTAGTCTTTTTCACTGTGCCAGGTTGAATGTGGTGGACCCCAGAAAAGCCAAGTCATTTAATCCTCATTCAATTTTGCTGGCTATGAACATTTTGATTGTTCCCATGGAGATGTGACCCACCCAGTTGTGGGTGGTAACTTTTGATCAGACAGCTTCCATGGTGTTGTGACGCCACTTATTAATCCTTTAAAAGAGGAAACATTTTGGAGAGAATCCCTTTTGTAGGGCCACAAGAAAGCCGCAGCAAAATGCCACAGAACCACAAAGCAGAGAGCGACCACCAGCCAGCGACCTTTGGAGCTGAAGAAGGAAAATGACTCCAGGGAGGTTCATGAAGCAGGAAGCCTGGAAAGAAAGCTAGCAGACTGTTGCCATGTTCACCACATGCCTTCCCAGTTGAGAGAGAATTGCTGAATGTCGTCAGCCTTTTGAACCAATCTTTCCCTGGATGTCCTAGCTTGGACATTTCTATAGACTTCTTTTAATTGGGACATTTTCTCGGTCTTAGAATTATAAATGTTGCAACTTATTAAATTCCCCCTTTTTAAAAACCATTCCATTTCTGGTATACTGCATTCTGGCAGCTAGCAAATGAGAACAGATTCTGTTACCTGAGGAGTGCAGTGCTGCTGCAGTTTGCAAATACCAAACATGTTGGAATGGCTTTTTTAAATGGATAAGGGAAAGATTCCGGAAGAGTTGTGATGAGCTTGATAGAGAAGGCCTAGAATGCTTTGAGGAGACTGTTGGTAAGAAACATAGCTCTAAAGACATTTCTGAAGCCCGAGACAGAAATGAGGCATGTGTTATTATAGACTGGAAGGAAGGTTAGCCTTGTTTTAAAATGGCAGATAATCTGGCAAAATTGACTAGTGGCTTTGGTTGGAAGGCAAATTTTAAAAGCCATGAACTTGGATATTTAGCAGACAAGATCTCCAAATTAAGTGTAGAAAGTACAGCCTAATTTCTCCTCACAGCTTATAGTGAAATGCGGCAGGAAAGAGATAAGCTGAGAACTGAACTCTAAGGTACAAAGAATCTAGAAATTGATATTCTGGAAAATTCTGGGTTTCCAGGAAGGAGACCCCAGAGAACAGTGCCCCACATGAAGATTTAACCAAATGTGGAACCAGTCAGCCATTTCAGATAAAGCCAGATCAGACATGGCGTTATCCAGGAAGGATTTGTGGAAACTCCTGATGTCTGATGGGCATGATCTGAGGCTACTGCACAGGAAACTAATGAGAGTGTTGTGGGATCTGTATAAAGATAACCACTGCCAGTCAGGACTGAGAGGGACATAGAAGGGGCACATTGGAGGAAAAAGAACTTTAGAGGTAAAACCATGGAGTTTGGGGTCTAAAGTTAAGAAGCCTCAGACCAGGAGAGTGGTACCTACCCAAGCACTTGGAGAGGGTGAGTTTGCTGACATTTGGGATTCCTTTTTCACATACAAGGGCATATGGCAATGTCTGCCTGTCCTTTTCTCCTCAGTTCCTCTGTCACTTGAGAAGACACATGGCCAAAGTCTGTTATTCCTTCTCTCCCAGCTTTAGCTTCTGGCTTCATTGGCTTTTTCTCTCAGCTCCTGTGGTCCATTCATCACATCTCTTAATCAAGAAAGGATGTTGGATTTTGTTCAATGGTTTTCTGCATCTATCATAATTATAATGTGTTTTCCCCTTCAATTTATTAATGCCATGTTTTACATTAATTGATTTTCTTGTGTTGCATACCTGAGATAAAATGCACTTGGTCATGGTGTTGTTGGATTTGATTTGCTAGTGTTTTGATGATGATTTTTGCGTCTATATTCATAAAGGAAAATGGTCTGTAATTTTCTGGCTTTGGTATTAGGGTAGAAGTTGGCTTCACAGAATGACTTTAGTAGTGTTCCCTCTCTTTAATTTTTTTGGAAGATTTGGGGCAGGATTGGTATTAATTCTTCTTGAATGATTGGTAGAATTCATCTATAAGTCATCTTGTCCTGGGCTTACCTTGTTGGGAGGTTTTTTATGACTTATTCAATGTGTTTCTTGTAATTGGTCTGTTGAGATTTTCTATTGCTTCTCAAATTAGTGTAGGTTGTTTGTGTGTTCCTAGGAATGTGTCCACTTCACCTAAATTTTCTAATATGTTGGTATAAAAGTTTGTTATAGTATCCTTTTATGATCCTTTTTATTTCTGAGGGTTCAGTAGTAATGTTCCTCCTCTCATTTCTGATTTTATTTATTTTCATCGTATCTATTTTCTTCTGTCAGTGTAGCTAAGGAGTTTTCAATATTTCCTTATTGATCCTCTGTCTAGATGTTCAGTAGATTGCCCCTTTTATTAATATGCAGTGTTCTTTATCTCTTATAACAGTTTTACATTTAAAGTCTATTTTTTTTCTGATATTTGTATATCTGTGATGGTTTGTAACTGTATGTATCCCAGAAAAGATCATATTCTTAAATGTAATCTCATTCAGGGTTGGTCTAATCTTCTTACTGGAGTCCTTTCTAAGAGAATATAAGATAGAGAGTAGACACAGAAAAAGCCCCAGAGAAGAAAAGAGAGGAAGCCACTGAAGCCAGAAGCTGGATGAAGCAAAACCCCAGAAAGAAGGGAGAGACCAACAGATGTTGCCATTTGCATAACCATGTGACAGAGGAGTTAAGGACTGCTGGTAACTGGTCTTTAGTCTTCTGGGAGAAAGTGTTGTCTTGTTGATGCCTTACTTTGACATTTTTCACCTCCTCAGAACTGTAGACTTGTAAGCTAATAAATCCCCATTGTAAAACCCTACCTATTTCTGGTACACTGCATTTTATCAGCTTGGCAAACTAAAGCACTACTCCATCTCTTTTTTGGTTAGCATTCATGTGGAATTTTTTGCCAAACATTCACATTCAACATATTTGTGTTTTTGGTTGTAAGGTAAGTCTCTCATTGACAGCCTATACATGGATCATATGTTTTTAATCATTCTGCCAATCTGTGTTTTTTGATTGAAGAGTTTAATCCATTTATATTCAATGTTATTACTGTAAAAGCTGTACTTACTTCAGCCATTTTATCCTTTGGCTTTTATATGGCATATCTTATTTTTGTCTTTCTCTTTACCCAAATATCTTCATTTCTACACTCTTCTCAAAACTCTGTAATAATCTTCATTTCTACATTCTTCTCCAAACCTCTCTCTCTTGTCTTTTTCATTCAGTCTGCAGAACTTCCTTTAGTATTGTTTTTAAGACAAGTCTCTTGTTGACAAACTCTCTCATTTTCTGTTTTAAAGTTTTCCTCATTGAAGGACAGTATTGTCTGACATAGAATTCTTTGCTTGCAGTTTTTTCTTTTACCTACAATATATCATAGTACTCCCTTCTTGCCTCCTTGGTTTCTGATAAGAAATTGACACTTGGTTTTAGTGTGGTTCCCCTATAAGTGATGAATCACTTTTCTCTTGCTGCTTTCAGAATTCTCTCTTTATCTTTGGCATTTGACATTCTGAGTAGTATGTTTTTCAAAACAGGTCTATTAGTTCTGTTTTGAAATTTGATGCATTTCCTGGAAAGGGGTATATTCATGTCTTTCATAAGAGTTAGGATGTTTTTGGCTATTATGTCCTCACATAGTCTTTCTGCCCCCTTTCCTTTCTCTTCTCTTTCTGGGACACCCATGGCATGCATGTTTGTATGCTTCATGCTTTCATACTGACCCCTGAGACCGTACTCAATTTTTTCCATTCTTTTCTCTAACTGTTCTTCTGTAATATTTCAATTGTCCTGTATTCTCGTTCACTGATTCTTTCTTCTGCCTGTTCAAACCTGTTGTTGTATGCTTGTAGTGTATTTTTAATTTCTTCTATTGTGCTTTTCATTCACATAATTTCTGTTATATTTCTTTTTATACTTTCAAATTCTTCTTTATGCTCCCCCAGCGTCTTAATATACTTTATCTCTTGAGCCATATTTTCCTTCATCTCCTTGAATTGATTTAGGAGATCTGTTTCAACATCATATTAGTTTTTCCAATTTCAGTACCTCTTTTGAAGTTTTAATCTGTCCTTGGATTGGGCCATATATTTCTGTTTCTTTGTATGGCTTGTAATATTTTGCTCAGGTTTAGACATCTGATTGTCATGGAAAGCTTATTCTGAAGATCAGTTTCCCTTTTTTGCCTAAGATTTTATTTTTGCTTGGCTTTCTGTTAAAACTCTTCTTTGACATTTTTTGTTTCAACCTATTCTAGAGCTTTATAATTGCTCATGTTTAACTGATCAAATTTCTTTGAATCTTCTTCACCTGATTTTTGACCTGAGTATGCAATACAATTTAAAATATTGCACTATTTGTGCAATTGTTTAACCCTCAGGGGAAAGTTTCCTTTCTACTGTTCCTTCTTTGGTAATCTTGATCTGTTCTGTTTGTTATTGCTTTGCCTCTATAATTTTTTTTTTTTATTTTTTTTTTTCACTTTTAAACTTTTGCCTCTATAATTTTTACAATCCTTCCATTGACTCTAGCTGCCTTTGCCAGGAGGACAAATTCTGGGAGTAAGGTCACCCCAGAGAAGATTTCCCCAAGTCAGTATTTTTACTAGCCAAAGTAGGACAAGGGGCCCATGAAATATGCACAGACCACCTCCAGAGAACCCTGGAAAGATGGCCAGGAAAGATTCCAAAAGCCTTCTTTGGTGTTTGCCCAGAGCTGCACTCTTCTGGCCTGTCCAACTGATGACACCCTTCAGCAAACTCTTCCCCATAGTCCTAAAGATACACTGTGTCTTTAAGCCACCACTACCTATGCCCCTGCCAGAAGTGAGGTTGAAACAATGGCTGTGGCTGGCCCAGGGTGGCTTGATATGGTAGCTTGAGTCAGGACCCAGCAACCTGAATTTGCTGATCAAAAACTATGATCGGTATTTGGACTTGACCACCCTGTTCTTAAGGAAGAGGATTTTTATGTTCATCTCTGTCTGCAGCAACTAGCCAGGGGCTGGACCCCAACACAGATGGCTGTGAGAATGGGGGAAAATCTCTTATAGAAAAGAGATGCAAAATCATCAAGAAAATACTAACAAATTATTCCAACACACTAGTAAGAGAATTTCTTGTGGTATCTTTTTCTGACTTTGAGGGTGATGTTGGCCTTGTAGAATGATTTAGGGAATGTTGTCTCCTCTTCAATATTTTGAAAGAGTTTAAGCAGAATTGGAGTCTTCTTGGAATGATTGGTTGAATTACCCTGTGAAGCCATCTTGCCCTGGGCTTTTTTGTTGTTGTTGGAAGGTTTTTGATTATTGATTCAATCTCTTTACTAGTAATTATTTAGTTAAGATCTTCTATTTATTCTTGGTCAATGTAGGTAGTTTTTTGTGTGTTTCTAAGAATTTTTTTTTTCATTTAACCTAGGTTATCTGATTTATTGACATATATTAGTTCATAGTATCCTCTTATAGTCCTTGTTATTTTGGCTGTGTCAGTAATATTGTCCCCTTTTTCATTTCTGATTTTCAATATTTGCATCCTCTGTCTTCTTTTCTTTGTTGGTCTAGCTAAAGGTTTGTCAATTTTTTTTATCTTTCTAAAGAACAAACTTTTGTTTTGTTGATTCTTTCTATTGTTTTTTACATTTTCTATTTCATTTATCTCTTCTTTATCCTTTGTTATTCCTTCAGTTCACTTACTTTGTTCTTAGTTCTCTTTTTTTCTAGTTTTTCCAGTTTTGAGGTTAGGAATCTTATTCAAAGTCTAGTCTTTTTTTCTCTTTTTAATGTAAGCATTACTTTAAATTACTCTGTCAACATTGCCCTCACTGCATACTATAAAATTTGGTATGTTGAATTTTCATTTTTACTTGCCTCAACTTATTTCCTAGTTTTGCTTGTGATTTCCTGTTTAACTCAATAGTTGTTTGAATATGTTGTTTACATCAATTGATTGCACCGGCCTACACCATAATATGACTTCTTCATGTTGAAGAAGTCAGTCTGGTCATTTTCCGAGTATCCCTGAAGATTAAGAGAAGGATTAAAAGAGAGGGAGAAGTTGTAACAGAGAAGATAAGATTTTAAAAATGATTATGACTACAGAATCACTGTATTGGTATTTCTTATTAGTCTCTCATGTATTAGAACTGCTAGAAAGAATTACCAGAAATTGTGAAACTGTTACCAATACCATACTTTGAAATTGGCTCTATAACTACTTGTTTAACTGTACTTTCACTCTCCTGCATATATCTTATATTCATGATAAAAATATTGAAAAATTTTTAAAAGAATGTGCAGTTTAATTTCCACATATTTGTGATTTTTCCATTTCTCCATCTAGCTTCATTCCATTGTGGTAAGAGAATATATATTGTATTTCATTTTTTTTAATTTATTGAGACTTGTGTGATCTAAAATATGGTCTCTCCTGGATAATATCCATATGACCTGAGAAGAAAGTCTATTCTGTTTCTATTGGGTGAAGTGTTTATATATGTCTGTTTTGTCTAGTTGGTTTATAGTATCATTTACGTCTTATCTTTCTTTATTAACCTACTGATTAGGTCAGCAGTCATACCCATCTGTTAAATCCTGTCTTCTGTGTTATACTCCTCCTTCTCTTTAAATGACATGTATACAAAACAATAAATTTCAAAGCCCATCACAACATTTAGTTGTAGAACAGACTTCGTAGTGTGGTGTGGGTTACAATACCACAATTTTAGGTTTTTATTTCTAGTCGCTCTAAGGTACCGGAGGCTAAAAGAAGTATCAGTATAATGATTCAGTACTCATACTCATTTGTTAAACCCCACCCTCTCTGTATAACTCCACCATCACCTTTGATCTTTTTTCCACTCTTTAGGGGTATTTGGGCTATGCCCTTTCTAACTTTTTCATGTTGGAAGGGACCATCTATTTTCATTGTGGTTACTAAGGGGCTAAAATTTAACAATCTAAGTGTATAACAATTATATTTGGTTTTATACCATCTTATGTTCAATATATATATGTATGTATATATGTTCAGTATATATATGTATACTTTTCCTGTAACTCTCTGTCCCTCCACCTGTTTTGTACTTGTTACCTCTGATGTCTTATGTACATTGCATGTTCAAAAATAGTTTAATAATTACTTTTATTTGCATGCTAGCACCTGTAGGAAGTAAAAAGTGAAGTTATATACCAAGCAATACAATACAGTGGTACTAGTATTTATAATTATTCAAATGGTTAATTTTCCACAGGTCTTTATTCCCTTATGATACTTTAAACCACTTTCTAGTGTATTGCCTTTCAGTCTGAAGAACTCCTTTAGCATTGCTTTTAGGGCAAGCCTAGTGTATTATGACCTCCATCAGATTTTTTTTTTATCTTGGAATGTCTTATTCTCACCCTTATTTATTGTTTTTTGGGGGGTGGGCGGGCGGGTGCTTGGTCCAGGAATCAAACCTGGGTCTCCTGCTTGTAAGGCAAGCATTCTACCACTGAACCACCCATGCACCCTTCACCCTTGTTTTTGAAAGAAAATTTCATTAGATATAAAATTCTTCATTAGCAGTTGTTTCTTTTCAACATATTTCAACCTACTGCCTTCTTGTTTCCATAGTTCCTGAGGTAAAATGGACATTCAAGCTAATTGGGATTCCCTTGCACAGACATGTTGCTTTTCTCTTGGAGCTTTCAGAACTTTCTTCTTGTCCTTTGCATTCGATACTGTGATCAATATATGTTAGGGCATATTTTATTTCATGTTTGTTCTGTTTGTGTTGTCTGGGCTTCTTGATGTACATATTCACATCTTTTGCTCAGTTTGGAAAGTTCTCTGTCATTATTTCTTTTACTATTCCTTCTGTCCCTTTCTTCCTTTTTCTGTGACTCCCATAATTCATATATCAATACACTTGTTGGTGTCCCAGAGGTAACCTAGATTATTTTTATTTTTGTTTTATATAATTCTTTTATCTTTCTGCTCCTCAGCCTTACTCATTTAAAGTGTCTTGTTTTCAAGTTCATTGATTCTCTTTTTTGCCAAGTCCAATCCACTTTTGATGCCCATCCTGGGAATTTTTCATTTCAGTCATTGTGATCTTCAACTCCAGTACTTCTGTTTGGTTCCTTTTTAAAAATTCTATCACTTTGCTAAGATTTTCATAGTGCTCACTTATTGTTTTCCTGATATTCTTTAGTTCTGTCTCTTTATTTTCCCTTCATCTCCTTGAGCACTTTTTAGGAATATTTTTTAATGTCTTTATATTCCATTTTATTGTGTACACATTATTTGGTATATTTGAACATTTTAGTGTTCCTATACTTTTTTCCTAGTGAGGTTCTCAATTTTTAATGCAATTTTGTTGAAATACATTCACAAACTCTGGAAACCATCTGAAGTATACATGTGCCAGCTCACAGTATCATCACACAGTTGTACATATGTCCCCATGCTCAAATTTAAAAGAAAAGAAATAAACAGGAAAAAAGAAACCCCCAATCCTCCCATACCACTTGTCCCCACTCCTATTATAGATCCATAGTATTGGTGTGGTACATTTGTTACTATTGATGAAAGAGTATGAAAATATTATTAACTATAGTCCATAGTTTGCAATAGGTACATTTTTCCCAATATACCCCTTGTAATGCTATTGTATGTTTGCTCTAGTTCATAAAAGAACCATTTGTATTTGTACAGTTAATCACAGACATTGTCCACCACAAGATTCACTGTTTTATACATTCCCATGTTTTAACTTCTCACCTTCTGTCTGGTGACATACATGACTCTGAACTTCCCCCCTTCAAGTTCAGAGTCATGTATGTCACCAGACAGAAGGTGAGAAATTAACTTCCCCCGCACCCACACATTATTCATCACTGTTAATTATCCTCACGATAATGTGCTACTGTCACCTCTGTCCATTTCCAAATATTTAAGTTTGACCTAGTCAAGCATTCAGCATATTTTGAGCAACTGTTACCTGTTGAGAATACATTTGTAAGCCTTTGTCCATTTTGCATTTTGTCTACATCTGGTCATTTTTGTTAGTGTTTTCTGGATTTTTATCCTCCTCCTTTGGATGGGGAATCATTTCCTATTTCTTTTTAGGTCTCATACTCTTTTTTTTTTTTTTTTTCTCCCCATGGACAGGCACCAGGAAATGAACCCAGCTCTCCGGCATGGCAGGCGAGAACTCTGCAACTGAGCCACATGTCCCACCCTCTCATACTCTTTTGTTGCATACTCACTGTGTCAGTTGGAAAGGATGTATGTACCCTAGAAAAGCCATGTTTTAATCCTAATCCCATTTTGTAAAGACAGCCCTTTCTTCTAATCCCTATTCAGTACTGTGTGTTTGAAACTTTAATTAGATCATCTCCCTGGAGATGTGACTCAATCAAGAGTGGTTAAGCTGGATTAAGTGGAGATGTGTCTCCACCCAATCTCCCTGGAGATGTGACTCAATCAAGAGTGGTTAAGCTGGATTAAGTGGAGATGTGTCTCCACCCATTCTAGGTGGGTTTTGATTACTTTACTAGAATCCTATAAAAGAGGAAACATTTCAGAGAAAAGGAGATTCGGAGGGAGCAGAGCAGAACAACATAGCCATGAGAAGCAGAGAGTAAACCAGCCAGTGACCTTTGGAGATAAAGATGGAAAATGCCTCTTGGGGAGCTTCATGAAACAGGAAGCCAGGAGTGAAAACTAGTAGGTGATGCCGTGTTTGCCATGTGCCATTCCAGCTGAGAGAGAAGCCCTGACTGTGTTTGCCATATGCCTTCTCACTTGAGAGAGAAACTCTGAACTTCATCGGCCTTCTTGAAACAAGGTATCTTTCCCTGGATGCCTTAGATTGGACATTTCTATAGACTTGCTTTAATTGGGACATTTTATTGACCTTAGAACTATAAACTAGCAACTTATTAAATTGCCCCTTTTAAAAGCCATTCTGTTTCTGGTATATTACATTCTGTCAGCTAGCAAACTAAAACAGATTTTGGTACTGGGAGTGGGGTGCTGCTGGGGTTTGCAAATACCAAGCATGTTGAAATGGCTTTTTAAATGGATAAGGGGAAGATTTTAAAGGAGTTGTGGGGAGCTTGATAGAGAAGGCCTAGAATGCTTTGAAGAGACTGTTGGTAGAAATGTGGACTCTAAAGACATTTTTGATAAGTCCTTAGAAAGGAATGAGGCACATGTTATTACAAACTGGAAGGAAGGTGATCCTTGTTTTAAAATAGAGATAATCTGGCAAGATAGTCTAGTAGCTTTGGCTGGAAGGCATATTTTAAAAGCCATGAACTTGGATATTTAGCAGAAGAGATTTCCAAATTAAATGTGGAAAGTACATCCTGGTTTCTCCTCACAGCTTATAGTGAAATAATAGGAAAGAGATAAGCTGAGAATAGAACTCTTGAGGACAAAGATACCAGAAATTAATGTTCTGAAAAACTCTAGGCTTCCAGGAATAGAGACCTCAGAGAATAGTGCCCTATGTGAGGATTTGGCCAGATGTGCAACCAGTCTGCCATTTCAGAAAAAGCCAATATTGGACATGGAGCTATGTAGGAAGGATTTGTGGAATCTCCTTATGTCTGATGGGGATAAAGCCAACAAGAGTGTTGCAGAATGTGTATAAAGAGAACCACTGCTGGTCAGGACTGTGAGGGACAGAGAAGGGACACATTGGAGGAAAAATAACTTCAGAAGCAAAACCATGGAGGCTGGTGTCTAAAGTCAAGAAGCCTTGGGCCAGGAGAGCAAATATAACCAAGCATGTGGAAAGGGTGAGCTTGCCCCGAAGGCAAAGGATGGGTCTTCCACTTCATTGCAGTGGAAGAGTCATGCCACTTCAGGGTGGTTGGGGAGGGCCTGGCTGCCACCACATGGAGGGGTTGAGCATGTACCCCAGAGATGGCAGAGAGCCCAGTTGCAACCCCAATCCTTGGAGAGGGTAGAGCTGAGAAAAAGGTGGTCTTCCCAATGTCCCCTAGGTTTGCATTCAGAGAGAGGTGGGACTCTGCATAGGCCCTTGGAAAGAGTGGGGCTGGCACTTTCTAAAGCCCCAAGCATAAATAACTCTCAGACTTTGAAATCTAATGGACTTTGCCCTGCAGGTTTTCGAAACTGTATGGGTCTGGTGACCCCTGTGTTCCTTCCTCCCTATGGAAATAGGTATATGTATCGTATAACTGTTCCTCCTTTGTACGTTGGCAGTAAATAACTTGTTTGAGTTTTACAGGTCCATAGCCTGAGGAGAACTTTGCCTTAGAACAGACCATTTCTGTAATTAACTTTGATAGAAGTTTGTACTGTTTCTAACTTTGTAGTTCATTTGTATTGCTACTGAAATAGTTTAAGGGTTTCTGATACTGTGATGGAAGTAACGTATTTTGTATATGGAAAAACATGTCTTTTTTCTAGGGTCTAGAGGGTGGAATGTGCTTTTGAAAGGATGTATGTCCCCTAGAAAAGCCATGTTTCAATCCTGATCCCATTTTGTAAAGGCAGCCCTTTCTTCTAATCCCTATTCAGTACTATATGCTTGAAACTTTAATTAGATCATCTCTCAGGAGATGTGACTCAATCAAGAGTGGTTGTTAAACTGGATTAGGTGGAGATGTGTCTTGATTACCTTACTGGAATTCTATAGAAGATGAAACATTTTGGAGAAAGGAAGTGATTCTGAGAGAGCAGAACAACGTAGTTACAAGAAGCAGAGAGTCCACCAGGCAGCGACCTTTGGAGATGAAGAAGGAAGACGCCTCCCGGGGAGCTTCATGAAACAGGAAGCCAGGAGAGAGCTAGCTGATGACACTGTGTTTGCCTTGTGCCTTCTCACTTGAGAGAGAAACTCTGAACTTCATTGGCCTTCTTGATTCAAGGTATCTTTCCCTGGATGCCTTGGATTGTACATTTCTATAGACTTGCTTTAATTGGGACATTTCCATGGCCTAAAAACTGTTAACTTGCAACTTATTAAATTCCCCTTTTTAAAAGCCGTTGTTTTTAGTATATTGCATTCTGGCAGCTAGAAACTAGAACACTCTCTATTTTAATATTTTAAAATGTTAACTCTAGGATTTATTCCCTGAGATGTGTTTCTTGATTTTTGTTACCATCTGCTGATATGACAGAGACTTTCCTGAGCTTCACCTTTCCTATAAAGAAGGTCTGCCCAAGGTGAAGGCAGTGTGCAGGGTTTTCTCTTTCTGGGCCAGTCTTATCCTGGGCTTTTGCTAGTCAGTTGCTTTGGGATTCCCTGTTTACAGAAGTTTGGTTGTTCCTGTTTCCCAGTAAACACACCTCCCTTACCTGGGTATTTGTAGCCCATAAGCCTTCCCCAGATTATCCACCTCTATGATTTCTTTCACTCCTTCATTGTCTCAAGCTGCTTTTGTCTGGAGGGCAAATTTTGAAAGGAGGAGCACAACAGAAAGGAATTTCCCAAGTCAATCTTTCTCAGCTGAATCAAGGCCCAGAAGCCATGAAGGAGGCACAAACTGGCTCCAAACTGCCCTGAGGAGGGGATCAGGAAAGGTACCGAGAGCTTCTTGCATGGCTCCCCATAGCTGAGCTTTCTTGGCCTGCCCAGCAAATGCAGCCTTCAACAAACTACCTCTCACAACCTTGAGAAAGCATAACATTTTTAGTTCTCCTTCATCATGGCCTTTGTCTGGAGCAGGTTAAAACAGTGTCTGCCACTGCCTTTGCCACTGCCTTTGTCCAGGGCAGGTTGAAACAATGAATGCCCTCAGAGCCAGGTCCCCAGTGGTCAAAAGTCACTAAACAAAAGCCATGATCAGTTAACAGCCATGCGCACCGCTGGTCTTGGGGAAGAGGATTTTTATGTCCCTTTCTGTGTTAGTTAGATTCAGTTGTCAACTTGGCCAGGTGAGCATACCTAGTCTTGTTGCTGCGGACATAAGCCAACGGTACCTGAACCTCATCTGTTGCCAATTACATCTGCAGTCAGCTAGGAGGCGTGTCTGCTGCAATGAGTGACGTTTGGCTTAATTGGCTGGAGCTTAAATGAGAGAATGCAACGTAGCACAGCCTAAGCAGCTCGGCATTCCTCATCTCAGCACTTGCAGCTCAGCCCAGGCCTTTGGAGATGGAGAAAGAAGTCACCCCGGGGAAAGTTGTTGGAACCCAAGGGCCTGGAGAGAAGACCAGCAGAGACCATCCTGTGCCTTCCACGTAAGAAAGAG
>PVIY010038569.1:0-10395 GCA_004026745.1 Myrmecophaga tridactyla | reverse complement strand
TTCTTTTACCACTGAGCTAGTCAGGTGCTAGACCCCATGGTGGCCTACAGCAAGAATGAAGAATGAGTGCTGATAGCTGTCATGTAGAGAAAACATAGGACAGATATTTGTACATCAGTATTCTTAGCAGGATTATTCACAATTACCAAAAGGTAGAAACAATCCAGTGGCCATCAACAGACAAATGGATCAATAAAATATGTAGTATTTACATACAATGGAATGTTATTCATTCCTTAAAAGGAATGAAGTTCAACATAGACCTTGAAGACATGTTGAGTGAAATAAGCCTGGCACGAAAAAAATTATATAATTGTCTGATATTACTTATATGAAATACCTAGAATGAACAATTCATAGATACAGATAGTTGTATATTACAGGTTACCTGGGAAATGGGAAATTGTTGCTCAATAGGTGCAGACTGTCCATTTGAGGTGATGAAAAAGTTTGTGTGATGAATTTTGGTGAAGATAGTGTAATATTGTGACTATAATTAATACTACTTCAAAATAGTTGAAATGGGAACATTTGAATTTTATGTATGTTACAATAGTAAAGTTTTATAAGAGACTTTGTACACAAAAATTTCAAAATACTATTCTAGTCATTACAGTAAAACTAAACAATCCAAGGACTCTCTTCAACTGGCAGTCTCTAGTTTGCATCACTGTTCAGTTGGGATTCAGAAATCATCTTAGAGAATTTATTCTTTTTCTAACTTTTTTATTGTTTAATATAACATAAATACAAAGCAAAGAAAGAAAAGAGCAATAATTTTCAAAACATTCTTCAACAAATGGTTACAGGACAGATCCCAGAGTTTGTCATGGGCTACCATACCATCATCTCAGATTTTTCCTTCTAGCTGCTCTAGAACATTGGAGGCTAGACAGATTTTCTTTTATTATTATCACAATCTGCTTTTTTTCTTTGTGAAAATAACATATATACAAAAAAGCAATAAATTTCAAAGCACATCACAGCCATTAGTTGCAGAACAGATTTCAGAGTTTCATATGGGTTACAATTCCACAATTGTAGGTTTTTACTTCTAGCTACTCTAAGATATTGGAGACTAAAAGGAATATCAATATAATGATTCAGCAATTATACTCATTTGTTATACTATACCTTCTCTGTATAATTCCACCATCACCTTTTATATTTCTCCCACACTTTAGGGGTATTTGGGCTACACATTCTAACTTTTTCCATGTTGGAAGGTGCTGTCAATAATATGAGATAGGGAGATAGAACTAGTTAATGTTCTGGAGAGGCTGGCCCCTCTGTATTTCAGGATTTTTCTAGTCCTGGGACCCATCTGAAGGTTTTAGATTTCTGGAAAGTTACCCTAGTGTATGGAACCTTTGTAGAATCTTTTGTAATGCCCTGTGTTCTTTAGGATTGGCAGGAATGGTTGGGGTTTGTCAAATTATGGTAGGTAGAAATGTCTACCTAAAGCTTGTGTAATAATGACCTCCAGAGTAGCCTCTCGGCTCAATTTGAACTCTTTCAGCTACTGATATCTTATTTGTTACAATTCTTTTCTCCCTTTTGGTCGGGATGGCATTGTTGATCCCATGGGACCAGGGCCAGATTCATCCCTGCAAGTCATCTCCCATGACAGCATTTATTCTTTGTGTTGAGTCAGTGGACTGGGCCCTCCCATTTTTGAAAAGGCCACATGTGTACCAGTTATTTTGTAAGGAGAGTGAAAAAAAAGATTTTTTTTGGTTTGTTGACGTTTGTTACTCCACATATTCTAGAATCATCATAGAGAAAAAAGAAGAAAGTATGCACATCATTTACTGGAGAGAAAGGCCTTTCCAGAAAATTTATTCCTTATTCTCATGATGTGAGAAGGTCTGACTGGACCTCTGTGTCTGGTGTCCCCATGACCACACCTAGGTTCCATGGAAGACTCACAGGTCTCAGTATATGGTCATACTCATGGCTATGATTTATTATGACAAAAAGCTGCAAATCAAAATCAGTAAATGGAAAAGGTGCACATGGGGAAAAATTCAGAGGAAGTAAAGTGTATACTTCCAAGAATCCTCTCCCAGTCAAGTCACACAGAATAGCCTTAATTCTCCCAGCAACAAGGTGTGACAACAAATATGAAACATTGTCTAGGGGAAGTTCATCAGAGTCAGTTCCCAGGGTTTAGCTTGTACCAAAATTTCAAACTACCAGAAGAAAAGCACATTTTCAGTTTAAGTCACATTGTTTGCACAATTTAGGCACAGTGAATTGCTCTTATCAGTTAGAGTGGTAGAAGTACTCCCTAAACTCAAGTTCTCAGATGCTACTCAAAGCCCTGCTAGTAGGTCTTTCAAAGAATAAAGTCTAAGTCTCTTTTCTGGAAAGGCTCATTGGTAGAAAAGACACCAATGACTGTAAAGTAGATCTTGCCAGGTTATAAGGGTAAATTTTAAGGCTAGAGCCTATTATGAGTAAATGACTGTGAGTAGAAGCATCTTCAGCACATTAGTGTTACCTTAAAAAGCTATAATCTTAAGATGCCAAGTATAGCAGCCACAATATCCAACACAAGAATCTGGTCTAACAAAGATTTCATAACTAAATGGAAAATCATATTACTTGCTATATGTAAAGTAGTAAATTTCAATGGCAAAATTCTGTGATATAAATGGAGGCAAGGGCAACCCCAAATCAAAGTCCTAAAGTGAAGTGAGCTGAATTTCCCATTTCCCATCACCTGATCTATGGAGGCTGATCCAACAACTTAGGATTTCAGTAATTCCCAGAAATCTTGAACAGCTAGGCTGATGGTGCCCTGACAGATTCTGGTCTAATATGGCTGATGGGGCTAGAGGTAAGTTTAAGTAATTAACTGAAAAAATAGAAAAGATGTCATCACATTCATAGCTCCCGATGGAAAAGTGAGTATAGCATATTGATTATATCTAGTCTGTCAACTAACCAAAGATTTATACATAAATTTGTTCAGGTAGAGTTAGAGGATACAAATTCAAGATTTTTTTTGAGCTTTTGATAATATGGGTTTGGTTTTTGAATATTTTCTTAAACTATCCATACTCAAGAAAGTATAGACATTCATCTTCGTACACATATGTTTAGCAAATAAAGTCTAGTAATGAAGATATTGTTTACATTTACATCACACTATCGTTAATTATGTTATCTCATCTTACCATCACTACACTTATGTAAATTAGGCCAATTTACCAATTGGTAATCAAGATTCAGAAGTTAGGTGATGTTTGAAGCTAAGTCTACTTATATTATGCCTAAGAGTCACTCCCAGAAAATGGTTGCTCAGATGTGGCCTCTCTCTCTAAGGCAATTCCACAAATAAACTCATTATTTTCGTCCCTACATGGGACATGACTCTTAGAGGTGTAAATCTCTCTGGAGATGAGCCTGGCCCTGGCATTGTGGGGTTGAGAAAGACTTCTTGATCAAAGTGGGGGAAGAAATAAAGTTTCAGTGACTAAGAGATTTCAAAAGGTCATTCTGGAGATTATTCTTATGCATTATATAGATATTCGTTTTTAGCTTCTAATGCGTTAAAATAGCTAGAAGGAAATACCTGAAACTGTTGAATTGTAATCCAGTAGCCTTGATTCTTGAAGACAGTTGTATAGCTATATAGCTTTTACAGTGTGACCACATGATTGTGAAAACCTTGTGAGCAACATTCCCTTTATCCAGTGTATGGGCAAATGAGTAAGAAAATTAAGACAAAAAAGTAGATAAAAATGGCAGAAGGGGGATAAGAGATATCGCAGTTTGCTAATGCTGCCAGAATACAATATACCAGAAATGAATTGACTTTTACAAAGGGGGTTTGTAAGGTTACAAATTTACAAGATCTAAGGCCATGAAACATCCAAATTAAGGCATCAGCAGGAGGATATGTTCATTCAAGAAAGGCCGGTTGCATCTGGAGTTTCTCTATCACATGAAAGGCACCTGGTGATATCTGCTGGTTCTTCTCTCCTGCGTTAGTTTCCAAATGGCTCTCTTGGCTCCTGTGGGTCTTTCCTTACAATCTCCTGGGACATTCTGCCTCTAAGCGTCTGTTCTCTCTGTCAGCTCTTTAAACATCTGTGCTTTCCTCAAAATGTCTCCCTTTTAAAGAACTCCAGTAAGCAGATTAAGACCCAGCTTGAATGGGTGGGGTCATATATCCATGGAAACAGCTTAATCAAAAGGTCCCACCCACAATAGATCTGAACCCACTAGATTGGATTAGAAGAACATGGTTTTGCTAGGGTACATAACAGTTTCAAACCAGCACAAGGAGTATGGAATATTTTAGGTATTCTTTTTTGTTTTTATTTTTTTTTTGTAGTAATGAAAATGTTATAAAATTGATTGTGGTGATGAATGCTCAAGTATATGATGTTACCATTAGCCACTGATCATATACTTTGAATGATTATATGGTATGTGAATATCTCAATAAAATTGCATTTAAAAAACCAACATGGTAATTTATTTTGAAAACCAATTCACAAGCATCCATTTCTGGGTAAATTCTTCTGTAGGAGATAGAAACTCATAATGAGTAATTTTCTATGATTAATAATAAAAAACACAGATCCTCTCATTAGAGCTTTATAAACAAATTATGTGATATTGAGAATGTCATTAATCAAATATCTTTAACACCAAATTTTAAATTAATATTTAAGGCAGTTCTTAGAGTAGGCAGTGGTTCTTTCATATTAATGTACAGACTAATTACCTGAGAAGGCTTCTAAATGTGAAGAGCCCCATACTCACCTCAAGAGAATATAGTCCAAGGTTCTAGAGGGGAACCTCTGGGTTTTCATTGGTAACAAGCCCCCATGTGACACTGATGCAGGTAGCCCTTGGATCACCTCTTGTGAAACTGGAGTAAGAGTATCAGTGAGAACTTTATCATTCTTCTTTTGAGAAGTACCATTTCCACCTTCCTCATTCTATTTTCTGCTCCAAAAATTCAAGGAGGCAGGTAGGTGAAATGGGCATTGGTCAGAGTAGGCAGGAAAAATATTGATTCCCTTTTATGTATGTCCTTACTTCTAAGGTACTTGAAATTTCTATTTACATATTTATTTGAGGTTCTTTGTTATTTTATGGAAATTGACTTGGTCCTAAAGACCTGGAGGCTTGGTTCCTAACTTCTGAATCTTGATTACAATCAATGGAAGCATATTATTATAAAGTTACTGTTAACTACAGATCCTAGTTAGTATTGATGGTATTTTTTCCCTATACTATCCCATTTTCAACATCTTGCAATGTTGACATTCATTTCTTCTCCATGTAAAACTTTTTTATATTCGTACATTTAATTACCATCATTGTCCACTTAGGTTTCGCTGAGTTATATAGTTCCGGTTTTTTATCCTCTATTTTTCCTTCTGGTGTCATACATGTCCCTTTCCTTCCTCTTCCAACCATACTTACCCTCAGCTTTGTTCCATGTACTTATACTATTGTGCTACAATCCTACAGTATTGTGTTATCCATTTCTGGGTCTTTACAATCAATCCTGTTGAACATTCTGAACTCCTTCAGCATCAAATGCCTAATCTCTTTCCTCTTTCTATCTGCTGGCAACCTGTGTTCTCAGTGTTAACTCTCAGAGTTTGCTCGTTATTATTAATCATATGAGGGAGACCATACAGTATCTGATTTGTCCTTTTGTTTCTGGCTAATTTCACTCACCATAATGTCTTAAAGATTCATCCACATCATTGCATGCATCGTGACATTATTCTATCTCACAGCTGCATAATATTCCATCATATTTAGATACCACAGTTTGTTAATCCATTAGTCCATTGATGGACACTTGGGCTGTTTCCATATTTCAGCCATTGTGAATAATGCCAGTATGAAAGTTATTGTGCAAATGTCTATGTCCTTGCCTTCAGTTCCTTCAAATATATATATTTAGTAACGGGATTGCTGGATCATATGGCAATTCTATACTTAGCTCCCTGAGGAACTGCCACACTGCCTTCCAGAGGTGTTGTACCATTCAACCTTCCCACCAACCATAGAAAAGTGTGCCTCTTACTCCATATCCTCTCCAGTACTTGTCAGTTTCTGGGGTTTTTTGTTTGTTTTTGGATAATGGCTTTCTAGTATGTATAAAATGATACCTTATTGTGGTTTTGAGTTGTATTTTCAACTTTACTAATAGCCATGAAGTTGAGCATCTTTTCATATGTTTTTGAGCTATTTGTATTTTCTATTTGGAGAAGTATCTGTCAACGTCTTTTGCCCATTTTTAAATTGGGTTGGTTTTCTTTTGGAGGTTGAATTGTAGGATCTCTTTATATATTCTGGATATTAACCCTTATCTGATATATGATTTCCAAATATTGTTTCCAATTTTGTAGGCTGTCTTCCTATTTTCCTGACAGTTTTTTCATGATGTGTAAAAGTGTTCAATTTTGGGGAAATCCCATTTATTTTTTCTTTCATTGCTCACACTTTGGGTTTAAGGTCTAGGAAACCACTTCCTATCACAAGATCTTTAAGATATTTCCCTCTAAACATTTTATGGCCTTAGCTATAATGTTTAGATCCTTGATTCACTTGGAGTTAATTTTTATATGAAGTGTGAGATAGGGGTCCTCTTCCATTCTTTTGGATATGGATATCCTGTTCTACAAACACCATTTTGAAGAGGCTGCTCTGTCCTAGGCAAGTCGACCTGACCACCTTATGAAAGCATCAGTTGTGAATCAAAGATGAGAGGGCCTATTTCTGAACACTCAATTTGATTCCATTGGTCAGTATATCTATCTCTATGCCAGAATCATGGTGTTTTGACCACTGTATCTTTGTAATACGCTTTAAAAGTCAGGTAGTGTGAGACATCCCACTTCATTCCTCTTTCTCAAGATATTTTTAGCTATTTGGGGCACTGTGCTCTTCCAAATAGATTTAGTTATTGGTTTTTCTATTTCTGCAAACTAAGTTGTTGGGATTTTCATTAGTATTTCATTGACTTTTACTTGGTGTTGCATTGAATACCATATTGTTTTTTAATACTACCCTTCAATTTTCAGCTACTAAAATTCATTAACACCTAAGGGAAATATAATAAAACTTCAAAGGAAAGGTCAACATTGAAATTGGTTATTTTGTAATAAACATATGTAGAAACTTCATTTATGACTTGTTTAGCATAATTCTTCCAAAACCTCAGTTACTCCCTTTCATTGTCAGACACCATCACAATACTGTTCAGAACTTATTTAATTCCAGTAAAAGGCACTTGATTAAACAAGATTGGAAGACTCCAGAGTAGGTGAATTTTTACTTTAGAAAAGACAGTGCTTAGGGGATTAAAAGAAAGAAATATTTTAGAAGCTAATTTCAAAATGTTCAATGTAAATGAAAACTGGTAGGTAAAATATAAAATAATCAATACAAAAGTTAATCCTTTTTTCTATTTGAAGAACAGTTCTCCTAATATCATTTTTTTTTTTTTGGCCTTATTCCTCCATCTGAATCGTAATGAATCCTCTGTCATGTCCTATGTTTTCATAGATGCTTGGCCTAGGCCTATACCATATTATTTAAATTATTAGAACTTTTATATTTTCATTATATGATAACCCTCTGCTTGTTCTACTTTTTCAGAATTGTTCTGGACAATGTTGGATCATGACCCTCTCATATAGATTTTAGAATCAGTTTATTCATTTTTATGTGAAATGCTCTTGAGAATTGTTTGAATTGCATTACATTTAGGGATTAACAAGGGGGAATTTGACATCTTTCTACTTTTGAGTCTTTTCATCCACAACCATGGCAAACTCTCACATTTATCAGGTCCTACAATAACATTTTCTAATTTCTTGTATAGAGTTCTTATACATCTTTGGCAAAGTTTATTCTATGTATTTATATTTTTGAATGGCATCTGTTTGCTCCAAAATTTTATATTTAGTTATTGCTGATGCATAGAATTATTTTTGCATGCTGATTCTTTGTATCCAGGAATCCTTTTATGCTCTCTTTTTAGTTCTAATGCTTGTCTGCAGGTTTACTTGGATATAATGTATATACTATTGCCTACAAATAAAATCCTCCTTCCCATTTATTATGTTATTTTTTTTTGCCTTTAATGCACCAGCAAGATTTTTCCATAAAGTACTGAATAATCATGTTGACAGCATGCATTCTTGTCATCACTTCAAACAAAATATTTCTGAATGTTTTGCCACTAAATATTTGTAGATTTTGAAAGCTGTCCTTTATCAGATTAAGGTAGTTCTCTCTTCCTAGTTTGTAAAGAATACACATACACAGATACACACACATATATGGTTTGCAAACAATAACAATCATGAGAGTTTACCATTTACTTTTTGGAAACATTGAGAACTTCTCTTTAACTCTTTGCTCTGTTCATATGGTATGCTGCTCCCCTGGCATTTCTAATGTCAACCTATCTTTATCTACTAATATAAATCCACTTGGTCATCACACAGTATGTTTTAATACTAGTGGATTTGATATGACAGTAATTTACTTAAGATTTTCACATCAGGGTCCATGTTACTGCACACTCTTACTGGTTTTACCACTCTTATTTTTCCTGCAGTATCCCCTCCACAGAGCTGCCAGAGTGATCCTTCTTAATCAGATCAGATTATGGCAATGATAAACCCAAGTCCTCAACAGAGTCCACCAAACCCTGTTAGAAGCTCGTCCCCTAAGCACATTTCCCTTGCTCACTCCTCCTCTTACTATTTCTCAGACTGGCAAGTTCACCCTCAGCTCAGAACTTTTGCCCTTGCTCTTCCCTCTGCCTGGAGTGCTTCCCTCCAGAAATCTGAAAGACCTTCTCCCTGATTATTTGAGCGCACTACTCAAAGATCACCTCATGAACAGCACTTCCCCTAAAGATTCTATATTAAATAGGGCTCCTTGCTCTGTCCCTATCCCGTTCGTTTTACTTTATTTTCTTCCTAGTACTTTTCATCTCCTGAAATATTTTGTTTGTATTTGTGTGTTCATTTGTGGTTTATTCTTAGACAAGTGAAGTGTAAGTTCCATTAAGGCAAGGGTTTTATCCCCATCTGTGTCCCCATCAGTAAGCATGCCTGCACTTTGGTAAGATGTGCAAGAAAATTCAAGATAGCATTATGTCAGGCACTTGTCTGTTGATGAAGAAGCAGTGTTCATTTACTCGTTCAGCCCTCCTAACATGGCAATGTTCCAGACACTCCAGAGCCTGCTCTCAGAGACCTGGTTTCTCCATGGACTGTCCACTCCCGCAGGCAGAAGGCAAGTTGTCAAGGGTTAAAGCACCCGAGCACCATTTTCATTTCAGCACAAGCCTAAAGCCTGGCTTTGTGCTCATAGCTCAGTTGTAGCTCTCTGCAAACTAGGCGGACTTGTTTTCCTTTCACCTGTGACACCAATCACCAATCAGCCCCAGGGTCCACTCTGCCACTGGAAACCTGTGTTTTATTTTGATACGGTATGTTTCCACTTCACCTCAGTCCCTGCTAATTCTGACTAGCATGTGGGGATTTCTCTGTTATAGTCACAATTTGCTATGTATTCAAAGCAGTTGTTATATTTTAGCCAGCATGTCCGTATTTGTAGACAAGAAACATAGGCTTCTGCGCTGGCTAAAGTTTTGTCATTGAAACTGAAATTTTCTTAAATATCTCAGAGCTGTGCTTATAACTCTGGATATTACGGTTGGCGAATACTTGTATAGATTCACTTTGGTAGCATTGCACCTTTAGTATTCTGGTGAAAAATTTAAAACCTAGTTCATTCTATATTGATTTTTCACCTCCGCATTCATGAGAATATGATTTTAAATGCCCCATTTCTAAATCTTTCATAACTGTTTCTTGATTGTTCTGTGACTCATTGGTATTTCATAGCTCTATGAGTATAAATTATTATTACAAAGATCCTAAGTCATATGCACCGTATCACACTGGCATCTCAGGCGCGGGTTATTTTAGTGTATCTCAAGGTACCAATAAAATATGCTTCAAAAAGCTCACACTGAAGATAACATTAGTAGAGAATATATTAATATGAACAAAGATAAAATACTTAGAGGAGGTTAAAATGCACAGGAGGGCCCCAGATCAGAGAAAGAATGTATTTGAAAAATTGGATGATTTTTACAAAACTCAATAAAAGTTGAGTAGAGGAATTGTCTTCTTGCCTTTGACAGGTCAGTCCTGCCATGCCACTGTAAGAAATATTGCCTCAGGAGCTTTAATCTCCCAATTGCATTAAACTTTTGGCAACATCTGTTAGATAAATTTAGCCATCCCCCTTTTGAAAGGGAATGTCCCCTCTGGAGTCTTTTTTCCCTTCTTCCCTCCCTTTCCTCTTCCCCTCCCTCTCCTTCCTTTT